>APFE031026513.1:3674-23900 GCA_000404065.3 Pinus taeda
TTTATATATTTAGAATCGGTAAATTTATCAAATTTAAATAAAAAATTGAAGTTAGTGATTTTATAAAAAAAAAAAAATTAAGATAGACATTTTTGATTGGGATTTGAATTATAAAATTATAAAAGAACATTTTATATTACATGGAATAATAGGTGTAGCTATTATAGGTCAGAAATTAGAATTTAAGTTTGGTTTTTGGTGTGTAATTGGATTTCTAAATCTCAATCTGGCCGATATTGCTGTTTTCACAAACCTAGTTTGCAAGATTTCCGAATCTGTACGAACTACGTCAACGCTTCCCTTACGGATCAAAATTTGACTTCCAAGAATCTTCCGCTTCCATTAGCCCGAAGTCAATTCAAACACCGGAGATGAATAAAGCAACAAAGTTAAACATAATATTCCACGCTCTCTCCACGCAGTCAACCCACAAAGTTGAAACCACTGGTTAACGTTAAGGAGTTTGAACGTTAAAGCGGGGCTTTGCCATTGCGACCTTTAGACAATCGTTTATCTTCCGTCTGCTCCACGAACGAAGAATCTGTAATTAATTTGAATTGTATTCAACAATCCAGGGTCAGGGTGTGCCTCCGCTCCTCCCCTCTATGTATGCATATAAAAACGAATCTCCCTCGTAATGCATTGTATGCATGCATCAAATATTTCATCTGCAACTACAACTCAAACATAAATCACGTTTCCATAACTCTCATTATCTCAAATATTTCATATGCAAGTATAGCTTCATAGCTCTCATTATCTCCAATATTTACACACTATTTCGGATTTCCATAGCTCTCATTATCTCCAATACTTACATGCTATCAACCATCTAACCCATCCACAGAAGATTGTCACGATACCAAAGCCTTCGTTGAACATAAGAGCAGAAAAGGATGATGCCTTACCCTAGGAAAATGAAAACTAATGTTTCTGTCATTCTTCTTACTGCCGTCGCCCTACTTATGTCGACGTTGTTGCTTAAGGAAGGCCCCTTTCTTCGGGTTGCAGCTTCTCCGGCACCTCAACCCGACGGAAATGCTCGCAGTAACATTCAATCTTCTCTTAAAGCCGCGGCAGCAGGAGGGTGGCAATCGTTTGGAGGTGATGGTCGCAACCCCCTACTCGTGCTTGCTGCCCGTCAACCCAATCCCCATCTGCCAACTCCTTCACACAAACGGAACACTCATTCTTCAGTTGGGGCGTGGGCAGCAGGACTTTCTGTGTGCCGTCCTCAATGCCCACGCAATGCTCCAAGTCCTCCTGGATGTTGCACTGCAAATTCGAAAGTGATTTCCTCAACCAACTCCTTCACACCAACGTAACGTTCATTCTTCCGTTGAGGCGTCACTTTCTATGTGCCCTCCAGCTGCACCTCAATGCCCAAGAAATGCTCCAACTCCTGGATGTTGGAAAGCAAAATCAGAGGAGGAGCAGCAAGTGAAAGCTAACGGCAAGGGTGAGTTAATGAGGAGTTATGAGAGCTCCATTGATGCTGGAAAGCACGCGTCAGCGCATCACATTAACATGGCAGTCGAAGGAGACCGGTTTCGCGATTCAGTCACCACTCACACTCAATCCTTTAAATGTAACAGGAAATTAATTGGCTCTTGAACCAAACACAGTTTCTCCCACCGCACAGAGGCCTGCATCATATTCATGTTTCTCGTGCCCCCTATTTCTTTCGTGCAAGTATTGTTATAGGATTTCATGCTAATCATTTGGAAGAATATAGATATCCATTCATGATTTCATAGCAAAATAAAATTTGAAAATGGTGATTTTCAGAATAAAATTTGAAATTGGTGGTTTGCTGATCCAATTCGTGTTTCTAAATGTGGTTGTTACTATTAAAAATATTAAATGCAGAAAAATAAATAATACATATCGTAGAAAAGTATATTTTTGGAAAAAACTAAAACAAAAGGATTGGGGTAAAAATTTGAAGTAGGACACTGTTAAAATCTGTTGGGAAGAAGTCTATCAAATAAACCTTTGAAATTGGTGGTTTGCTGATCCAATTCGATTCGTGTTTCTAAAAGTGGTTGTTACTATTAAAAATATTAAATGCAGAAAAATAAATAATACATATCGTAGAAAAGTATATTTTTGGAAAAAACTAAAACAAAAAGATTTGGGTAAAAATTTGAAGTAGGACACTGCTAAAATCTGTTGGGAAGAAGTCTATCAAATAAACCACCACCAGGAATCAATAAATAACACACATTCTAGAAAAATATTTTTTTGAAAAAAACTAAAACAAAAAGATTTAGGTAAAAAGGTTGGGAGACCTTGAAGTAGGAGACTGCTAAAATCTGTTGGGAAGAAGTCTATAAAATAAACCACCAGGAATCAATAAGGGGGAAGATTTTAGAGGCAAGAAGGTCTTAGCTCGAGGGAACTATGGGAGATAGTTCAAAGTTGGATGGAAGGTGCTCTATTCTGAAATATTACCTAAGAAGTAAGCGGTAGTTGAACTTTTGTTAAATCCTTCTTTCATTTTTATTTTTGCATAGTTCAATAACCTATGGTGATAGAAGAGGAGCAAGAATGTGTATTTGTGTTGATATTGATGTTATAATATCCACATGCAAGATTATGTATTATTTTTTTTATCGTTAATGTCATATTGGAGTTATTTGATATTAAATAAAATGATGTCTAGGAACTTTTGGAATTCTTTGTAACTCCAAAGAAAATAAGTGGGAGAATAAAGTTTAAGGGTATATTAGATAGCAACTAAAGAAAGAAAAAAAAAACTTATCTAATGATATTTTTGATGTATTATTATTATTAGAAAGTATGTATAGTCTAAGAGAAAATAAAGTTAGAGATTACCATCATTTTCATATCTCTTAATGTACGATATTTTTATATTTGTAAGTCTATCTAGAAAGGTAAGTAAAGGAGTGCTTGTTCGTATAAACATAACTCTATTTATATTAATTTCTCTAGAATATGCACATTACAGATCCTAGAAGTCTGATATTTTATAAAAGTATATTAGAAGTAATTGTATAATGAAATTACTTAAAGTTTAGACAACTAGTGGTTAATATACAAAAGATTAGTACATAAAGTATAAGGAGGGGCTTCATAGAAAAAGATGGACACTAAAATATTACAATAAATGCAATAGTGAAGCTTAAAGACATATATATGTGTGTGTGTGTGTGTGTGAGAGAGATAAATTGTCTATACAATGATTCTAGAAAACCAAAAATGATTGCAAAGCAAGAAAGTAGTGTAATATTATAAATACGTGACAATGGTAAGTCGCATAAGAGATCAATATGGAAAAATTGTATGATGAATCTAGTGTATACTAGATATACCAAATAATTACCTAAATATTTTCAGTTACAGTAATTATTATAAAGCTAGTGTAAACGTTATGTAGAAATTAGTATATGAAAAGTAGAGCTAGAGTGATATATAAAGAAATCATTGGTGAACACTGGAATTATAACTAAAGGCAAACTTTGTAAAGGTTGACTTAAGCTAGAAGTAATCATAGAACTTCATGCAAATTGCTAATTATAAAACTTGTAGAAAAAGGAACGAATTCAAGTTGACTTCGAATACTCATTAAAGAACAGACACAAATGTATGACCCATAGCATATTAATGAAATTTTCATTTAAACATAATAATGTGTAAATTAAATTATATTTCATACATTAGACAAAATTCTGTAACATGAACAACAGTCCAAGGACATAATGGGATATCCATTACATTTAGAGCTCAAGGCCAATACCCTTGACAATAGGAAATCATAACCCAAATAAGTTGTAGTAAACCCTCATGGGGTTGAAGTCAACAAATTAAGAAACCCTATATGAAAAGTCTAAAATTCCTAGTGGAAAGTCATGTATCACAACGATGCATGCACAAAATGTGAAATTCTCGGAAAATGACCGTCCTGAGGGTAAACAAAATAGGAGTAAAAGTGTGGACTAAGAAGAAAAGTTAATACCCAATAGATGCAAATATTTCTTAGAGTGTCAAATTCTATACCTATAGCAAAAAGGTGAGAAGTCACAGTTAGAATCTTCATAGAATTGATAAACTAATGCTATTAAATGGAGAAAGAGAGAAATTTTTGAATGAGATATACATTCCATGAGTAAGGCCAACTCCTTAGTCCCTAGCTGATCACATTACAATATAAATGCTAGAGGGAATGGTAGCAGAGAGTCCCATCTGAGCAGAGAGAAAGAATTAGCCTTAATGGGAGGTAATAGAAATCCAAGTCGTTATGAAATGAATAAAAGGAAAAGTAAGAGTTCCTGGAAGTACAAGTACCTATGATGGATGTAAAACACTGGGAATATACACCTAGGTAAATAAATGGGAAAAAAATATTTTATTATTACAAGGAGAAAAAGTATAGGAGTTATCTTATGAAATGTGTGCAAGAACATCAATTTACCTTTGTAACAAGGGCAACCTGAGGAGTTAGTAAATATACAAATCTCTCCCTCTCATATATATTATGGAAGGGTATCGCGAGGAGTATTGACGATGGGCATCATGTAGGAAACATTCAAAATTAATTGAAAAAACATGGAAACCCTTATTATAGACTATGAATAAAGTAAGGGAAATCAAGTTCGGAAGCACCTCTAGAAGAGGAGAACAAATCTGTTCTAGTTGAAATTCATATGAAATTAAAAGAAGTGGGATTGTATAGGAAACCAACACCAAACTGATATATACCTTATTACCCAAATATAGTTTGCAACTGCATCATGAAATCTTCAAGGAATTTCTGGGTAGAGCAGAACAAAACATACGTGTACTTTTTCTCTCCAATCAAAAATTTAGTTGGGTAGGAAAATAATATGTAGCAATCCTAATTATCTTATAAATAAGGCCAGCAAAATTAAGATAGTGATGGATGAAACCCCCATGGAAATTAGTAAGGTTTCATCTTGCAATAATGGTATCGAAAATTTAATAAAGAAAACAAGGAAGGGAAATTTGTTTCTCAAGCACGGTTAATGAGTTAATCGAACAACACCCAAAATTGAAATTTCAGAAATCGTGTGAAACGATTTTACCTATATTAAGAAGTTGACCCCTCTACCAGGAAGCCAGGCATGTAAGGGGCAAGCCAAAGATACTAAAAACAAAAATAAGGAATGCTAATGCTATCAAGAAACAACTTGACTCTAGTTCAACTGTGAATGCCACATAAATGGGGATAAGAGCTTACCATCATGTCAGAGATGAAATATCCAACGAGCTCTCCAATGTCTAGCTAGGAATCTGAGCTAAATCACCTTAAAACTAGAGAAACAATGTAAGAGAAGTTTGGTGGCTTGTCGGAGATGGACACCATATTTTGTTTCCAGAAAAAAAGAATAATCAAAGGCCACCAGAGGTGATACTATAAAGGAAACCCTATGGTTTTCCCAAACAATCGTGACCATCCACACCTCCCCAAAAATCTACCACTCTCCATGGTCTAGTCTATTAGGCACGTGAGGTGCACATGGGAACGATTAGCTGGTAGTTATTTTTTTTTTCCAAGTATACAAGCAGAGGGGCCTGTAGCTAGACCCTCAAGTCTCACATTAATATGCTCACTCACTTACATAGATATGAAATAAGTTTAAATCAATCTTGGAATAACAATACCATTTCCAATTACCACCTAGTATTTTTAGGTATAACTTCCTTATATATATATGTGTGTGTGTGTATGTGAAATATAAAGAAACTCATGGTTAGTGAAACAAGGATAAACTTACACGCAAACCTTCTTTAATACAGTGGGAGTATATGGATCCCATACATGAATAATAGTTATCAATATAGAACAAAATATTATAAAATAATGTAGGGCACTTATATTGCGCTCTAAATTACTAGTCTTTGACCATCATTGTATTGCTAACAAGAAAGGTTTTATTATAAAGTATGAAAGCAATTGATGAAAAAAAAAATGGGGATCAAATTCCATGTGAATCATAGGTATAATTAAACTAATGAATTTGTTATACGAATTAAAGAATAAAGAAGGAAATTGTAGTTGACACTAAAAATAATTATTTTCTAAGGTAAATGGGGTATGTAACATATGGTATGAGAGCTATAGGTTAAATATTGAGGCCTATGGGCCAACCCGCAACTAGAATATAGAAATGAGCTAGATTAGTCTGAGGTGTGATGAACTGTCACTTTCAAAAACATAAATGTCCAAAGTATTATAAGATTTGAAGACTTGAAATAATCAGTAATAAATCAATTCGTGAAAAGGGAGAGGAATGAGCAGTTATAAACGGGAAAAGAAAAGCAAGTAACTCGCATATATGGACATGCACATGACCAAATATAGAAAAAAGAATGAAATACCATTACACAGTTTATAAGAAGAGATGTACCAAGTTACTGGCATTTTGTAAAAAAATTCACAAATGCTTGTTGTTAGTGTTAAATATTACAAATTCAATAATGTTACTTCATGCACTCATTTTCTATAAAAGGGAGAAAATCTATTTTTTTTTGTTATTTTGGTTTTCTAGTTAAGATGAATAAAGTAGTAAGATTTTATATATTGGCATAAGAGGGTCTTACAATATGGGTTTAAGAAATAGAAATAGAAAATGAATAATATATGGGTAAATAAATAAATACCTTGTAGAGAGAGAGTTGAACTTCCTTAGAGAGAATCTAGAGGTACTAGAACAAGATCTAGAGGAAGATATGGAATTTCTGTGACTATACATGGAATAGAACAAGTCATTTTCGGCTAACCCTAATAAATTCTAGCCTCCAAGGTTACAATCAAGGTCACCACCATTGTGAGTAACCACGTGGTTCATGTTTCAAAGCACCAAGTTTACAAGGTGAGGCAAAATCTCTATTAACAGACATCCCTAGAAATCCCACACACATGAAAGTGGGAAGCTATTTCATTGTTTAAAAGAAGGTTGGTATATATATCTAAAGTTAAGGTTGGATATATAAGAATAATATGGTTGTCAAAAAAAAGAAAAAAAATTATGACCAAGAACCTTGCGCTTGTATAGAAAGACTCTTGTAACTATTATAAAAGCAATATCATGTAAATTGTGTTGATATTCAAATGGAAGTTGTACATGATTATGGGGAATAAATGAATTGTTTGTCCTAGTCATTAGAGGTCCAAATTTTAATAAATCCAGCGATAATTATAGAACCTCGAGATACAAAAGCTAGATTAGATGCACACATGTCATTCTTGAATTCCCCAAAGAAATTGTAGTGGAACAAAGATATTAAAGAATAGGATTACATAGATTATTATTTATAACCTAAGTACATATTTATAATCCTATGATACTTATATGCATAATTGTACATAATGAGGATGTGTACTACTATTATGTTCTAGAAAGAGATACTAAGGAAAAGAAAACATTGACCATCTTGTTGTAAAAGGCTTGGATCAACCTTATGGTCTAATAAGCCATAGCATGTGGTACAAGAACCTTGTAATAAAAGGTTCCATATAAACAAACGATTTCATATGAAGTGTAGTCTACAAGAAAGTATGGGTATCTTCTAGTAGATAATTTGGGATACTGTGAAAAGAACATATAGATATACATATGTGTGTGTATGGGTTAATATAAAAATTCAAGAATTTAAATTATCAATCGAGAATGTACAATGTTCCTATGTACAAATCATTTCAAAACCGAGTTGTGCATGTATATGGTTAAGATTCAAATGGATAGAAAAGAAAAAAATTGTATATGTGTCCATTTTTATGCCATACTACAACCACAAACAAAACCCAACTTCCTTTTGTGATAATAACCATATAAGAAAGGTCTTGGCTCTAGAAACTAGGAGCATGTTGTACATACATAGACTACACAGGAAATGGAGTAAAAAGAGGAACTATGAACAACTATAATGTAAATATTATGTAGTAAATTTCAACAGGTTCTCAATAAGAAGCCTTCTTCAGAATATTTAAATTAATATTGACATAAATATTAAGAAAATAGATGTTATCAACATAATTTCGAGAGTTGATTCCTTGGCGGACTAGAAGTTTTAGGGCTAAATGTATGACTACCATCAATAATGGGAGTATAGAGTGTGAGGAATGAGAAAAGAAGGAGATAAAGTCTTCAATGGTAGATTAGAAGGATGTACTATGTAGGTGATAAAAGCACAAGAAAAAATAAGAATATTACCGAAAATGGTGATTAGAGCAAATATCAAAGTAGATAGAATAATTGGGGGACTATGAAGATGAAAATAATAGTAATAACAACAATTTATTTGCGAAGAAATGAGAAGAGCATGAAGGAAATAAAAAATAGTACAGAAAATAGATAGAACCCATCAACTTTACATATAAATGGATAAGAGTAAAATGGATCGAAGCTAAAATTAGGAGTGCAAACATGCAATTATTTTAGGGACAAGTGAATTAGACCTTGACAAGGGCTAAGAAATCCCAGATTGGTAGCAATATTAAGAATGAAATGATCTCAAAATTTTACGTCATTAGAAATCAACATTGGTGTTTCGTAAGAAACTTCACAACTTAGTTTTTTTTTTTTTTTTTTTTTTCTCAACCAAGATTGACCATTAAAAAATAGAAAATAAAAAATTTTTGTTACAATAATGTCACAAGATAAACTAGGAATGTTAATATAATTTCCTAGAGTGGCCTAACAAATTAAGCGTGATATTTTCATAAATTTCTACTTAGGAAAATTTCTAGACTTATTTTTTACTAATTGATGTATTGTTTTAATAGATATACACATGGGTGTGTGTGAAAATGTTTGGCAGTGATGAAACCAATTACACAAACCTGGTGAGTGTTAAGATATTCATGCAAATGAAAAAGAATCTATGGTCAAATATAGAAGTAACATGTTGCAATATTCATAAATAACCTGCACTGCAGGCCAAATTGGTAAAAAAAAAAAAAAACACCTGAAGTGATTGAATTAAAGGAAAATAAGTGTAGTACATTTGTGAATTACCTTATGAAACTTGATTACGAAAAGATATTCTTTAATTACCTATGTTGGTATTATGAATATTTTTTTCCTCATGTGACTATCCCTTAATTATTGTTATCTCTATGTGAGCAATGTGAAAAGCAATTTACAATTCCATATGTTGAAGTTCATAAGTAAAAAGTATTCATATCAATGGGCATAGCCAAAGGATCTATTGTAATGTTGTGATAATATATCGATGATGCTAACCTTGTTGGGTGCATGTGGATAGTTGTTGGGTGCAGGTGGAAAGCACAAATGAAAATAGGAAGTACATGTTTAGCATGTATGAAAACATGCTAGGGAAGGAGCACGAAATCAATATAAGAGCATGTGTACTGTAGAGTTGAGCCATATCTCAAAATAATGTAAAGTGAAAGAACCTAGTAGTGAAGAGACCTGTGTAGGACATCCCCTAAAAGTCTCCTAAAAATCCCTTGGGCAGGAATAAAAGAAATTAAATTAACATAAAGATAGAGAATTATTATGTTAATCACTTAATTCGAGAGAAATACTAAGTGGGGTGGACTAAATCACTGCGGAGAGAAAAATGTGCTTTAAAGAAAAATAAAAATAACCTTTTTGAGAAAAAATAAAACAAAAAGACCTAGACTAAAACGTTTGCAGACCTTAAAGCAAGATGCTGTTAAAATCTACTGCGAAGAAGTCTATAAAATAAATCACCAAGAATCAATGACAGTGAGATTCCAGAGGCAAGGTGGTCTTAGCTTAGGGGCACTATGGGAGATAGTTCAAGGTTCGGTGGAAGTTGCTCTATCTTGAAATATTCCCCAAGTAGTAATGGGTAGTTGAACTTCTATTAAATTCTTCTTTCATTTCTGCATAATTCAATAACCTATGGTGACAGAATAGTAGCAAGATTGCATAGTTGTGTTCATATTGATACTATAATACCTACATGCAAGATTATTTATTCTTTTATTTTTTGTTTTTCTTTGTCTACCATTTTGATATGCATGCACGTAGGAGAACGGGGCCAAAAAAAGTTCTTAGCTAGAAAAGTAATCGGAAATTAAGGCTCGGTATGAGCATAAAGCATAAAACATACGTAACTCATTGAATTTAGCCATATTGGAGCTATTAGATATTAAATATAATGATGTCGAGGTACTTTTGGTATTCATTGTAACTCTAAAGAAAATAAATGGGAGAATAAAGTTTAGGGGGCATATTGGATAGCGATTAAAAAAAATTCTCATCCAATGATATTTCTAATATAATATTATTATTAGAAAAACTGTGTAGTCCGAAAAAAAAGAAAGCTGGAGATTACCTTGAATATCTCTTAATGTATGATATGTTTATATTTGTAACTCTATTTGGAAATGTAAGTAAAGGAGTGCTTGTACATATAAACATAACTCAATTTATATGAAGTTGTGGAGAGTACGCACAGTAAAGGTCCTAAAAGTCTTACATTTTATAAAAGTATATTAGAAATTATTGTATAGGGAAATGACTGGAAATTTAGACTAGTGATTGATACACAAAGGATTAGTACATAAAAATATAAAGAGAAATTTCATAAAAAAATATAGATGCTAAAATATTAAAATAAAATCAAAAATAAAATTTAAAGACTTTTATTATATATATATAAGATAAACTGTGTATATAAAAATTCTAGAAATCCAAAAATGATTGCACAACATGAAAGTAGTATAATATTATAAATACGTGAAAACGGTAAGGTAAGTAGGCATGAGAGAGCAGCATGGAAACATTGTACGATACAGTAGAAATTGGTATAGAAAGAGTCTATATAAAGAAACCATTTGGTGAACTTTAGTATTATAACTAAAGGAACACTTTGTAAAGGTTGATTTAGGCAGGAAGTAACCATAGAATTTCATCTAAATCGTTAATTATGATGTTTTATAAATTAGTATGTAGTATGTGATTGAGAAATTTGTTGTGATTAAGATAGAATTACTATTATTGATTTATTTATATTTATATTAATGTGTTTATATTTAATATCAAAGTATAGTTTTTGGTGTGTAAGTGGATTTCTAAATCTCAATCTGTCAAAACATTGCTGTTTTCACAAACCCAGTTTGCAAGTGTTCCGAATCTGAATGGAAAATCAGGGATTGACCAAAGGTTATATACCTTACCACACAATGATATACAT
This sequence comes from Pinus taeda, assembly GCA_000404065.3. Lineage (NCBI taxonomy): Eukaryota > Viridiplantae > Streptophyta > Pinopsida > Pinales > Pinaceae > Pinus > Pinus taeda. The sequence continues at coordinate 14,850 of APFE031026513.1, forward strand.
CAACGCTGCCCCTACGGATCAAAATCAGATACATCTGATTTGACTTCCAAGAATCTTCTGTTGCCAATCGTCCTAAGTCAAATCCAACACCGGAGAATTCAATTCAACCGCAGAGATGAATAGGGCAACAATGTCAAACATCCCAACCCAGGCTCTCTCGACACAGACAACCCACAAAGTTGAAACCACTCGTTAAATTGAGTTTGAACGTTAAAGCGATGCTTTGCCATTACGACCTTTAGACAATCGCTTATCTTCTGTCTGCTCTACGAACGAAGGATATGTAATTAATTTGAATTGTATGCATATAAAAACGAATCAGGGTGTGCCGTCCCCTCTTTGTATGCATATAAAAACGAATCTCCCTCCATGTGAGTAATGCATTTTATGCATGCATCAAATATTTCATCTGCAACTACAACTCAACCATAAATCACGTTTCCATAACTCTCATTATCTCAAATATTTCATATGCAAGTATAGCTTCATAGCTCTCATTATCTCCAATATTTACAGACTATTTCCATAGCTCTCATTATCTCCAATATTTAGAGACTATCAACCATCTAATCCATCCATCCACAGAAGATTGTAACGATATCAAAGCCTTAGTTGAACATCAGAGCAGAAAAGGATGATGCCTTTCGCTAGGAAAATAAAAGCTAACGTTCCTGTCCTTCTACTTACTGCCGTCGCCCTACCCATGTCGACGTTGTTGCTTTAAGAAAAGCCCCTTTCTTCGGGTTGCAGCTTCTCCGGCACCTCAACCCGACGGAAATTGTCACGCCCTCGAGCCTACGATGGTCTTTCAACCGTGCCGGCGAGGTGCGGTACCACCGAACACTTTCTTTTTAACAATACTCATGCACATGGACTACGCCTAAATTCACCTTTGCATTACTTAGCTTGTGTTTCGCAACCAAGTAAACATGTTATTATCCTTTATACTTAATGAAGCCCATACTCATTCATTAACCATCGCAATTATAAAACAAGAACATCAACAATTGCAACAAGTATAAAGGGGAGGGGAAACTCCCCGTAGTGTGAGTCTTCCCAACCGTTTATTAAGAATATCAGTTTTACAATACAAGTGTGCTTGGCAAATCTCCAAGCCAACACTTAACCGAATATTACAATATAGCCAATCTGCCTTTACAACAGTTTTATGCTTCCTTCGTACAAATAACGGTGCTCACATGAGCCACCTATGACCCTCTGCCAAATCTGCACTAATATCGCACCTGAGAACCACCTTCGCACAATCTTCGGTTTTTCCAAGTTACATCTCCGTCGTACAAGTTTCCAAGGTAAGTGCACATGAGAAGTGCGCACTTCCTCCTTGTGCGAAGTTCCTACCTGCTCTACGAGGTCGTGTGATGATTCTTCATTGGTAAAATGATCTCACACACTCTTGCACTTATACGCATCAAAGGTGGGGTGGTGGCTTGCCGGCCGACCACCCAAACATGTGTTACACACCCCTTTGGGCGTCCAATGTATGTCGGATTCTATCCCTCGTTCAGGTCGGCCTCCACCATCATTCCAACCTCCAAAGGTGGTATAAACTCGTCGCATGTTGCCCCTTTGATTTCCCATAAGTGTCATAAAGTTTTATGCTAACGTCGCAACCAGCTCGTACAAACGTCGCATTCTGTCCGCAGCTCATCACACCGTCGTTCAACGCGCGCCTGTTCGTTCCCCCTCGCGCTCGCCCGTGGTTGTGCACGCCCACCCGGCGTGTGCACGCCCGGGCGCCCAGCGCCCGCCCGTCGCACTTCACTGAGGGCGTTACATCCTCCTCCACCTGAAGTCATTTTAGTCCTCGACAACATCCCAACTCCAAGCATCAATCCATGATTTCGACTCCCCTCACATATATGGCAAACATCCTGCAACATATGTAGGTCTCCATCTCCACCATGTCTCATCAAGTGACCAACTGCCACCAAGATACTCCATACCAAGGTATGTCATATATCAGATGTCCATGACCACCAGCCACCTGCCACAATCTCTCCATGCTGCTCTCCCCATGGAAGGCTGATACCTCCAACATCAAGCTACATGTCCACTGCAACAAAGTGTCCACTCCATCATGTGCATCACCTTCATCATGTGCAAACTGCCCATGATATGTCAACAAGTGTTAACACACCTCCACCATGTGCCAACATCTCATCTTAACAATCGGAAGTCCTCTCAATCCATGACAATCAACCACCATGTCACAATCTCCACATGTTGCTCCATCGTGGAAGGCTGGCCCCTCCATCTCAAGCTACATGCTTACTGCAACATGTAGTGTCGACCTCATCATGTGTCATTCCCATGTGAACTACTGCTATGATACTCCGACACAATGCCAACATATCTCATGTACACTACTAGTCCCCATGTTTGAACTAGTCAGGTGATCAATCCAACCATCACGCTCAAACCATGAGAATGCACATCCTCATGTCACCATCAGTTGTTTGTCAAAACATCCTGCCACATCCTGAACTCGATCAAGAATCCATCCTCAAGTAAACCATGTTCAGGTCCATGAAGTAGTCCTCATCTCATCTACAACATGTCCATGATGTTTGGTGTCAATGTGCTATATGAAATCAGCCACATCAATCCCAACATCATCCATATGTGTGTCTCCTCCATATGAAGAGACCATCTCATCAAACTCCAACTCTCGGTTTGCCACATCCATGTCCATGAAGCTACCTCCATCACATCTACAATGTGTCATCCCTCAAGTCTCCATAGAAACAAGTATACACTTGTCTCATGTATCCATGTGCTGCCCATGATCAAAGATCAATCAGCTTCCATGTGTAAAAAGTAGTTGAGTCTCGGTTCAACCCATGCCCAAGTGTAGCCACCAAGACATCATCATCATCGTAACTCCATCACTCCAAAGTGTCTCATACCAATTATCCACATCAAGTCACTCTTTCAAGCCATGCCCATACATGTACTTTGAAAGTGTGCACCCCATCCTGCACCAAAGTCTCTGACCTCAGCTCCTCAATGCATCAGATCCTCTAAGTCCACCATATATGAAGTCTCCCTAGAAGTCACAACAATCTCATGTCATCATGAGCTCCATAAGTCATCCCCAACCATCATCTAGCAAGCATACAAGTCTTCACCCAAAGGTCTCTGCAAGATGCCTCAGCTCTCCATGTAGTAGGAATGCCCCATAGTCTGCTCACAACTCCATCCAAGTCCATGGCTTTGTTGCACAAGAGTGTACAACCTCTCCATAGTCTCATAAGTCTCCATGTCACACAAGCACATCTATCTTCACAACATCCATGCCTTGGTACACCTCATTGGATGCCCATAAGTGACATCTCTACAAGTGCACCCACAATATGTTCCTGCATAAGATTGCCATGCTCCATGTCTCCAACTCGATGTCCATGACTAAGTTTCCATGTAGTCCACCTAAGTAGGCTCATCACGACCATCGATCATCCCTATCCAAGCTGCAATCTTCGGTCTAGTGAACTCGGTCACCCAACCATATCATCATGTCATGAGTTTACTTCATCATAGCTCCTCCACCTAAGTGTCACCAAGACTATGAGAAGTCCACCCAAACATCATCATCACATGAGTCTCTCCATCATAGCTCCTCCACCAAAGTGTCCATCAAGACTTGCTCTTTGTCTCGGCCATGAGAAGTCCACCCAAGCAACTCAAGTGTGTGCTCTTCAAACTGTCCATGAGTCATGCTGGGCACTTAGCCATGTGGCTAAAGGATGACCCACTCATCCACAACGATCATCAAGTTCCACCCTTGTCATGGGCCTTGTACCTTCTACCACAAGGTCACAAACAACCCCAACAAGTCCTGCAACAATCAACAATCCTTGCTTCTCCATACAAAGTCTCATCATGAACATCCATGGTAAGATGCTCCCTAGCATTGGCAAACTAGCTTTGCCCTTCCCTGCACACGGTCCATCTACCAAATTCTCAAGTGAAACACATGTATCACTAGTACTTACATCATCATGAGGTTCCTCCATGAGAGTACCCTCATCCATACATGTATGCAAATTGCCCAATCCTGGTCCAACTTGATCAATCTCAAGTTCATCCTCGGTCACGGTCATGTCTGCAACATCATCGGTCATCAAGACTTCCTCTTCCTTGGTAGCACAATCTGCAACCTCAACTTGCTCCATTGTCCAACCAAGTTGAAGAAGCTCATCTTCAACATTCTTCTCCAAGAATGCAATTTCTTCTTGAATCCGGGGATTCTCCTTTTTCAATCGCTTCAACCTGTATAAGGTAAGCAAGAGCTTCCCTTCACATTCTTCCAAACCTGCCATGCCTTGTCCTTCGTCTTCCCCGGTCTGTACTTCGTTCAGACGCCCAAACCATGTATACTTGTCCACATGCAGTCCCACTTGCCCACCTGAAAAGTGCCCAAATTGTATGACCAGCATGTAGTACCGCCTGCTCTACTCTAGGACACCCGGTTCCAACCTTTACCAGCTTCACCAAGCACCCTGCAATCATGAACCGACCCTTGTTCCACTTATTTGAAACTAGCTTCCTTCACCTGCAAGTACTTGCCTCCACTGTCACGAGCAACCTGCTCAACCCAGTCTTGCAAGACTTCTCCAAGTACATCTCCAAGTCTTTAGACTAGCTCTAATACCAACTGTCATGCCCCGGAGCCTACGGTGGTCTTTCAACCGTGCCGGCGAGGTGCGGCACCACCGAACACTTTCTTTTTAACAATACTCATGCACATGGACTACACCTAAATTCACCTTCGCATTACTTAGCTTGTGTTTCGCAACCAAGTAAACATGTTATTATCCTTTATACTTAATGAAGCCCATACTCATTCATTAACCATCGCAATTATAAAACAAGAACATCAACAATTGCAACAAGTATAAAGGGGAAGGGCAACGCCCCGTAATGTGAGTCTGCCCAACCGTTTATTAAGAATATCAGTTTTACAATACAAGTGTGCTTGGCAAATCTCCAAGCCAACACTTAACCGAATATTACAATATAGGAAATCTGCCTTTACAACAGTTTTATGCTTCCTTCATATAAAGAACGGTGCTCACATGAGCCGCCTATGACCCTTTGCCAAATCTGCACTAAAACCGCACCTCAGAACCACCTCCACACAATCTTTGGTTTTTCCAAGTTACAACTCCGTCGTACAAGTTTCCAAGGTAAGTGCACATGAGAAGTGCACACTTCCTCCTTGTGCGCAGTTCCTACCTGCTCTGCGAGGTTGTGTGATGATTCTTCGTTGGTAAAATGAGCTCACACACTCTTGCACTTATACGCATCAAAGGTGGGGTGGTGGCTTGCCGGCCGACCACCTAAACATGTGTTACACACCCCTTTGGGCACCCAATGTATGTCGGCTTCTATCCCTCGTTCAGGTCAGCCTCCACCATCATTCCAACCTCCAAAGGAGGTATAAACTCATCGCATGTCGCCCCTTTGATTTCCCATAAGTGTCGTAAAGTTCTGTGCTAACATTGCAACCAGCTCGTACAAACGTCGCATTCTGTCCGCAGCTCATCGCACCGTCGTTCAACGCGCGCCTGTTCATGCGGCCGTGCGCTCACCCATGGTCGTGCATGCCTGCCCGGCATGTGCGCGCCCGGGCACCCAGCGCCCGCCTGTCGCACTTCACTGAGGGCATTACAGAAATGCTCGCAGTAACGTTCAATCTTCTCCTAAAACCGCGCCATCATGAGCATGGAAATCGTTTCGAGGTGATGGTCACAACCCCCTGGTCGTGTTTGCTGCCCATCAACCCAATCCCCATCTGCCAACTCCTTCACACAAACGTAACATTCATTCTTCCGTTGGCATGTGGGCAGCAGGACTTTTAGTGTGCCGTCCAGCCTCACCTCAATGCCCACGCAATGATCCACTCCTCATCCTGGATGTTGCACTACAATTTCGAAAGTGATGTCCAATGGCAAAGCGGAGTTAGTGAGCAATTATGAGAGCTCCATTGATGTTGAAAAGCACGCGTCAGAACATCAAGTCAACATCGCAGTCGAAGGAAGACCTCATAAAAGTAGTAATGTTCACAACGCCCTACTCGTGGCTGCTGCAGCTCAACCAAATCCCCATCTTCCAACTCCTTCACATCAACGTAACGTTCATTCTTCCATTGAGGCGTCACTTTCTATGTGCCCTCCAGCTGCCTCAATGCTCCAACTGCTGGATGTTGCACAGCAAAAAAAAATGGAGGAGCAGCAAGTGAAGGCTAATGGCAAGGGTGAGTTAATGAGGAATTATGAGAGATCCATTGATGCTGGAAAGCACGCGTCAGCACATCATATTAATATGGCAGTCAAAGGAGGCCAGTTTCACGATTCAGTAGCTTCTCACACTCAATCCTTTAGATGTACCAGGAAATTAATGGGCTCTTGAACTAAACACAGTTTCTCCCACTACACAGGGGCCTGCCTCATATTCATTTTTCTCGTACTCCATATTTCTTTCGTGCAACTATTGTATAAGATTTCATGCTAATCATTTGCAAGAATATAGATATCCATTCATAACTTCATAGCACAATAAAATTTGAAAATGGTGGTTTGCTGATCCAATTCATGTTTCTATATATTTATTTACACCGGTGGTTGTTATTATTAAAATTCTAAAATATAGAAAAATAAATAATACACATTGTAAAAAGGTTCGATGGTATTAACGATTCAAAAAAACACAAATTATATATTTTTAAACATAAATATATTTAAAAATTGGATGCAACCATTTCTTTTCCCATCTAACTTATCCTTTTATCTAGGATATATATCTCAACACATCACATCGCTAAATTTAGAACATTTAATTTTAAAACCAGTGTAGATCTTTGTAAACTCCAGATCTATCAATTTTTTTTTAGCATTTAGCAAAAACTTTTCCTAACATTTTACACTTAGAAAAGAGGTTTTCACTTTCAGATATTTGATCTTTCTCTGCGCTTTGATAGATCCGGAGTTTAGATAGATCACAAGGTAGAGGGGCAAAATCGGGAGCTCAACTAGCACATATTTTATCTAACACAACATACTTGAAAAGATTTCAAAGCCATCTCTAGAGTCTAATCGGGTCTACCAAGGGATATAACTCTGAGGCTTTTTCACCGCTCGAAACCCATGAGCAATGTCCGAGACACCACCAAGATCACGATTAGCTCAAAGGCTAATACTACCAACTAGCTCGATGAACCGTGGCCGCAGATCTTCACAAGCAAGATCTAACGATTGAGGAGAATATCGGGTGGAGAAGAAGCACGAGGAAAACCCGCCCAATATAGGCAGTTTTCTCTCTCCTCCCTTAGCCACATGTTGATTGATGAGTGGCATTGGGGGCAAACCTTAAAATACCACTTAGGGGATTGGGGACGCCCGAAAACCACTAATCCGTTAAACTTTGTTTTCCTCGAAAAAGAATCCTACTCTTTCTCCGCTTCCTTCCATTCATCTGGGAGAACCAATCGCACTGAATCTGAGGTCTTCTGCTTGTTGAACCCTTATCCTCTATCATCTTAATTTCTAAATTGTTGCTTCCCATTCATACTATGATAATGTTCACTGTCTGCGCTTGGCAGAATGTGGCAGTCCTCACGCAGTTTCTCTGCGGGTGCTAACTCCCACATATATTCACTGTTATCTCTTTTACAAAGCACCCCCTCATTCGCCAGCCGATCCGCTAATCTGTTGGCATTTTTGCGTACATGAACAAAACTAAGGGTTCTCAGGATTCTTAGATGTGATTGAATACGATGATAGACTTGCAAAAGTCTCGAGTGGTTAGAGACTTTTTCTGGTGCTAAGCCATTTACTATTTTTTTTACAAAATTAATTGTTAATTCAGAGTTTGCCTCTATGATTGTGTTATGCAAATTGAGATCCATCAGTATCTCCAAGCAATGCTCTATGACCATAAGTTCCTCCATATTGTTGGTGGTGTTCCCTGAATGACTATGAAATATGACTTTTATATTTCCCTTGTCATCTCTTATAGCTACACCGTAACCTGCAGCGCCCGGGTTTCCTTTTGAGGCTCCATCTATATTGAATTTCAAAAGGCAAGGGGGGCAGTTGCCAATAACCCTTCCCCACTGTAGTGAGTGTTGCAATCTTGTTTGTGCCCTAGGGGACAACTTTTTGAAGGCCCAAAAGCAAAAGAATGAGAGCATCTTGGTGAGAAGGAGGATTCTTGAGAGGTTGCTTCATAATGGTATTTACAGTTCCTTTGAGCTGCTTTAAGAGCTGAGTTATGATGCTCTGGGTTAAGCCAGCTTTATCATTGAAAATTCTGTTGCTGCGCTCTTTCCAAACATCCCAAATCAAAAAGCCTAGAATCAGAGTCGAGGCTGTGTTGACTGTCTCATTTTCAGATAAGTTTTTCCTCCAATTTTTTAAATTTTTAGTGATGTCATTTTCATCCCTATCAGTTTTCCTGAAGATTGGGGCAACCCAGTTCCATAAGGTTGAGGTGAATGTGCAGAGGTGGAGAAGGTGATCCATCGTTTCTTCATAAAGACCACATAACTGGTATCTAGATGGTCCAACAAAACCTTTCTTTCTAAGATTTTTCCAAGTCAGAATCTTTTTGTGTTGTACCATCCACACGAACAGTTTGATTTTCATCCAATGAGGGTTCTCCCATAGGTCCTTCCATATTTTATCAGGGTTTGGAAAGTTAAGCCTAGTGGCAATTCTTTTGGCTTCTTTGAGGTTGAAGTTGCAGTAGCGCAAACGTTAGAGAGGGAGCACTTGTCAGCAGTAGGTAGAGCTTCAGCATCATAGTATGTTCCTAGCCCAACAAAGGGGTCAGTTGGGAGTGTTTTTGTTCCAAGTGTTGTTGGAGCAAGTGGACCGGGTAGATGTGTTGCATGCAGAACATTCGAGAGTTACAGGATAGGGGTTGCATATAATCCATATCTTGTTGAGAGGGAGTGTTGAAAATGCAACAAGATGATGGAGCTTAGTGAAAAGAAGTCGCCTTCACTAAGTGGGCCCGCAGGCTATTTTT
>APFE031026518.1:0-13573 GCA_000404065.3 Pinus taeda
TTGGGAACTGAATCGTAATACTGTACACTACTCATTTTTCCATTGGTTTTTCATAGCGCAAACCATGACAACAAACAACACTAAATATTATCTCTATATTTGTAGGCCACATTTGGTAGCAATATAAATTATATGCGATTCTATTTCAATATATCTCTCACCCCACGTCTATACAGGTCAGGTTACAGGTCAGGTTAAATAGTAGATAATCCAAACAACTACATTCCCCATTTACAACATTACAATGGCATTCCCCATTTACAACCTTATAATGGCTAATGCACAGTAATGGACAATTACTCTCCTTATTTCATGGACAACTTTTTGATATTGTCAGATTATCGAAGACACCAGGTATTAAACTAATAGGTAATTTCTTATACTTTTCTTAACATGATTATCAAAGACACAAGGTATTAAAATAAAAAGTAGGAGTTACATTTATGAGTTTATAATTTTAATTGGTATCTGTAGATACTTTACAAATCCCTATATGTTATGGTTAGTCATCATCCCTAGAGAAAAACCTTATAATAATCTAACAAATATATGTATAATCTCTTTTAGATAGTTTGTTGTTATCTATATTTTTTGTCACATTTTATTTCTCAAAACATATAATCTCTTTTAGTTAGTGCATTGTTATCTATATTTTTTTTCACATTTTTTTTCTCATATTTATTGATCACTTACAATTTATTAGAAACAATAACTAAAATCTATTACTTAATAGATAGACTCCTATTGAGTGAAACAACATTAAATAACAAAGATAGAACTATATTAGTTATATAAAACTATAGAATGAAGAGAAAGAATCCACTCTTGAATCATTAGTTGTATCATGATACTAAAAAGAAGATATAATCCTACTAGGCAATCAAGGAATAATAGAAAATTGGGGAGGCATTGATCTAATAGAGGCTTTGATGAGCTCTTATAAAGGTTTGAGATAATCAAATAAGAGGATCAAGAATCTAGAAAAACAAAAAATCTACCAATGGAGCTCTTATAAAGGTTTGAGATAGTCAAATAGGAGGATCAAGAATCTAGAAAAACAAAAAATCTACCAATAGAGCTCTTATAAAGGTTTGAGATAGTCAAATAGGAGGATCAAGAATCTAGAAAAACTAAAGGAGGAACTCATGTTCCCCAGTTCTCATGAAAAGTTTACTAATAGAGCTCTTATAGAGCTCTAGATAGTCAAATAGGAAGATCAGGAATCTCTATTGCATATGCCAACCCAGAATTAAAAAAATATCAAGTTTAATCTTAATTTATAAATAGGCTTTCTTACAATATCATGGTTTACTAATACGACATCCCAGAAAATCATAACTAGTGTTCATACGACATGTTCATAAGAACATTTTTTAATTAATTATTTTAAATAAAATAACAGAAAAGGTATAATTACTTTTGAAGTAAATCTCAATCTTTGATGTGTAACCACTACTACAAATATTTTATAATTAATAATTAAATTAAACTTTTAGAAACTCTATTCACCACCTATATATATAGATATATTTATTTATTTTAAAATCTAGTTTTGAAATAATTTCAATAAACATTAATATTTATAGTTTGTAACTTATAGTTATAGAGTAAAATAATTTATGCCAAGTCAAAGATTCAACTAAATTATTCTTCTCTATATACTAATAACTTTATTTTATATACTACTTTGTTTTATATTGTTCATACCAAATCAAATAAATAAGCAAGTTTATTAGTTATCCACATCAAATTAGGTGTGCAAAGTATTGTTTGTTAGTGTAATTTATTGAGGTCATCATTTGGTCCTTTTTACAAGAATTATATGATGATTCTTGGTAAGATTTTGTTATTTAAATTGAGTTTTTGAATGCAAAAATTAATTCAATGCCTTACAAAACCCTACCTCAGTTGGATTGTGTAGACTTAACAACCTAAAATTACAAATTTTCTAATTTCTAACTAAATTAAGGACAAAATCAACCACTGCTTATTTAATTATGTCTATAAAGTATCATTTACTTATTGAAATGTATAAGTAAATATTGTTGAAAATGGTGATAATAACCATCCACTCATACTAATTTTAATTTATTAAACATGTTCAGATCATGACTAGATCTAACATCTATGTTGGAAGAATAATTAAACTAACCATGATGAACATGTATGTGCACTTCTGTAAACGTTAGTAGTCAAATAGTTTCCTAGGGGCACCATAAATCCTAAATAAACACCATGTCTAGATTTCATAAAATTAATATACAAATCCATCATCCTTAATAAATAATACTTATTATCCACATATACCAAATACTTAACTTTGCTTATAAAACCCCTCACTTAGAAAAAAACTACATAATTAGTTTATTCAAAAATAGCATTGTGACTAACTCATATACAAATTGAGTGGGTCTATAAAATTAAAAACATGTAAGAAAAGAGTGTCTACACCTCTACATTTCATAAAATAAAGATATTAATCCATTACCCAAGTAAAATACTACTTACTTATATACTTATTTATAAATATATATAAAAAAATGGTGTAAAGATATTTTTTTATTATTTATTATTTAAATTTAATAACTCAAAATTAATTTTAAACTTTTTTTTTGTAAGCTACGGTGTTACCTCTTTTCTATTATACAATCGCCTGTGACCTCAACCCTCCCCGCAGGGAAACCAGGTCTAACTTTGAGAAACAACATATCAAAAAATATAACAGTATTATAGTTTATTAATAATAATTTATGTCGTTGATTAATAATTTTTTATAGTTTATGCCGTTGATTAATAATTTATTATTATTATTATAGTTTATAATATTTAAATCTAATTTATTATATGAATCATGGTTTTATTTATTCGTAATAATAAATTCAATAACCCAGATTTTTAGGTAGATGTTAAAATTAATTAATTATAACTTATCTGACTGCAATAAGCACCCAGATTTTTAGGTAAATGTTAAAATTAATTAATCATAACTTATCTGACTGCAATAAACACGTGGACACATTAAAATCGTGATTATATCTCCCAAAAAAAATCATTTCAAAATGTTTAAGTGATATATGTGTCACTCCACCATTCACGTGGAATTGGGAGTAAACACATATTTTCCAACTGAAAAAAGGGTTTGAACAGGTGTAAGTTGTGACCACGCCCCCACTATCCACGTGGGATAGTTAATTGATATTTGCCTCAAGTGGATCTACCCATCACTTGGATTGGGAGTAAAGGCATATTTTTCCTCAACGGAATTGAACAAGTGTAAGTGGTGACCAAGGACCACCATCCATATTAGATAGCTAATTGATATTCTATGTTAAGTGAATCCACTATTGGTAATAAAGACATTTTCCTTTTCCTTAAAAAAAAGCCATCCACATCAGATAGTTAATTGATATTCTATGTCACCTCGATCCACCATCCACACAAGATTGGTAGTAAAGACATTTAAAATTGATATTCTATGTCACCTCGATCCACCATCCACACAAGATTGGTAGTAAAGACATTTTCCTTAAAGAAGAAAAAAAACTTTGAACAAGTGTAAGTGGTGACCAGGCCCACCATCGAAGTCAGATAAAATAAAATAAACCGACTCTTTATTTCAGTGACAACACATTAACCGGTAGACCTCGTGGCTTTTAACACTAGTCCTGGGTTCGATTTTCATGGATGGCGAAATAGATCTTCTTGCCATGCAGCAAAGTGAGTAGACTTTTATACTCTAATATTCCACCAACTCAATAGACGACAGACAGCCCGTAAATTCATATATTTTATTAAGCTCAGTTTAATTTAATCCAGCGGAAATTTCGATTTATTTATTGAAGCTTAGGCTATTCCAAACCAGCGCCCTGCCCATAATTATAAAACAGATACATAAACTTAGAGCCCAAGAGATAGAACGCGATGGTCGAACCACAAACTCAGCTACACCTAAAATTTTCTTTCTGTAATGATGGATCCTAGAAGTCTGATGATGTACCTAGAAGTTGAAGTTCACTAGCAGTCAGGGCAAATCATCTTACAGAGCTTTATTGAGAGGTTTGTGGCATTCAAATAGGAGAAACAGGAAAAGCTGCATAAACGAGCTTTATTGAGAGGTTGAAGTTCACTAGCACTCAGGGCAAATCCTCTTACAGAGCTTTATTGAGAGGTTTGTGGCATTCAAATAGGAGAAACAGGAAAAGCTGCATAAACGATTGGGAAAAAGAAACAGAACCAAAGATCAAATCTATTGATAGAATTCTATACAGAGGGTTTTCGGTAGTCAATTAAGAGAAACAAGAATTTCCTACAGAGATTTGGAAAAATAAATAAAACTAAAGATCAATGGTTTCAGGTTAGTAATCCACTGTTACAGAGATTTGGAAAAATAAATAAAACTAAAGATCAATGGTTTCAGGTTAGTAATCCACTGTTTCAACTGAATAAATGTCTAAAATCACCATATCTGCCCATACCCAAAAACCCTCACATAAATATACTAATTCAATTAAAAAAAACTGAAACTCAGATACTTTTTTAAATAGATAAATAAATAAATATATGATTCGATTAAAAGATAATGGAAATTCAGATGCTTCTTCAAATTTCAGCTAGAGGCATTCAAATAGGAGAACCAGGAATCTCCGCTGCATAAACGAACGGGGATTTGGAAAAGGAAACAAAACCAGAGATCAAATCTACTGATAGAATTCTATATAGAGGGTTTTCGGTAGTCAATTAAGAGAAACAATAATTTCCGCTACGGGATTTGGAAAAATAAATAGAACCAAAGATTAATGGTTTCAGCCTTTAGGTTAAGAAACCTTTAGGTTAAGAAACCACTGCTTCAACTGATTAAATGTCTAAAATCACCATGTCTGTCCATGCCAAAAAACCCTCAAGTAAATATACTGATTCAAGTAAAAGAAACTGAAACTCAGATACTTCTTTAAATAGATAAATAAATAAATAATGATTCGATTAAAAGAAAATGAAAATTCAGATGCTTCTTCAAATTTCAGTTAGAGACATGATAAAATATACTAAACGAATTCTGATTCGGATAAATCTTTGCCCCTCATCATGCAGTAATTGGAGTCCATAATGTACCAGAGACATAACCTCAGGACCTGGGGAGTTGCAAGATCATAAGTCAAATTCAATAATTCAGTCTAACAAATTTAACCTAAACGGCCTCATGAGTAGCGAGACTGAAAGTACGACGAGAGACAATTTCCAAACATTTCCCGCGCTCCTGCATCTAGATAAATATCCCTACCCTAATCTGTAGAAACGGATTTTATTTTATTTGGGAAGGTAGATGACCCGGTTTCTTGAATTTCAAAACATCGAACTCAACTATTTTTTAACTTCTGGCTTGTCCAGAGAGCCTGTGAGTCTCTTTGGAATCTAATGATTTAGAAAGGAATCACACAATAAACTTAAACCTGACTTATTAATTGATTTCAGGAAGAATCCACATCATTATACCTCATATTTATTCTTCTTCCTCTAAATTCACTTAACTAACACATTAAAAGAGCTGCTGGTTTTTCGAAGTTCAACAAAAATTCCAAATGTAATGAACTCACTTAACCAGAAATTTAAAAGAGTCGCTGTTCAAAAAAAAAATCTATATCTAATAGGCAAGTGATAACTGCAGTACAATCAAGTCTCTGGAAGGTACCTGAAAAATATATTGTTTCAGAGCAGCAGCAGTGTTCACCCGATCCTTTGCACACGAAGCTCTCCACACTGAATACTTCGCAAAGATGCTGAAAGCAAGAAATGAACAGACAGAGCACGGTGGCAATTTTGAAAATAATTAGTGAACTATTGTTCATACAGAAATCAATGGTTGTTCACAGATAAATCAAATCGGCAAACACCATAGTACCTTGCAAATCTGGTTATGTAGTATTATTAACTCAGCGCTTTGCACCTAGTGCTCTGCCCTGCTGGAATCAAGAAATCAAAATCAAAAAAATAAAGAACTAAGAAACATCTAGAAATAACAAATGAATTAATGAAATCAAAACCAGAAAAATGATTAGAGATTCTAATTGTTGTTCACATTAATATGAAAAAACTAAAGCGCGGATCTCCCTCACCTTACCCCTCCTTGAATGGAGATTGCGTTGGCTAATTTGTTTCACCGAAATATTTCCTCTTATGTTTTGCTCTGGCTCGCATAAAGAACAACAACAAAGAGACAGAAAAACAACATATAAAATCAACCAGAACAACAACAACAAAAAGACAGCACAAACATATAAGAAATCCGCATACTCAACGAAGAACATACACATAGTCAAAAACAAAGAGAGCGCTCCACATATTCAATCATAACACACCACACCAGTGTACCACCGCATGGGAGGAGATCAGAGAAAAGCAGAGGAAGCATAATAAACGTTTTTGAACTGGATCGTAACATATATATAGACCCTGCCATGCCATGTTTTTCCTCTCGATTTTATCTTGATACAACGGGCATGTTCTATGAATTCTGGACCATCAATATTGGATTCTTGAAATTTGACAGGAAAAACCGATTCCAGGTCATCATGATTGCTAGTCATCATTATTAAGTTTCTTAAAAAGTTTCTAAAAATAGCAATTATATAGAAAAATCGATTCCTGGTCATCACGATTGCTGGTCATTGTTATTAAGTTTCTAAAAAAAGCAATTATAAAAAGCTAGATCGTGTTCAAGATGTTAAAGTCTCAAGTTATTATATCAATGATAATATTAGAATCTCAGGTGAGATTCAAACTTTAGTTATAGAATTTCTTTTTATATTTTTGAATAAATATCTTTATATACTTCTTTTATTACATTATATTTTTAATATAAAATATTTTTTAAATTTTAGTATATTTAAAATTTTAATTTATTATATTAATGGTTAGATTATAATTTTTAATTTATTTTTAATAAAATTTCAAATTTTTATTCTGAGTATAGATTTATTTTAATTCAAGATATAATAAGTTTTGAGAGTTTAAATTTTTCAAGATGTATTTTTTTGGGGTAAAATTTGAGGAAAAGTTTACATGATTTGATTTCGCTTTGTTTTTGGTAAATTTGGAATCAAAATGCTGATTTTGACCAAAACACTAACAAAATGTTCATTAAAAAAAAATAAAAAATCTTTTTATATTAGCTTAAATCCATCTTAATTCCAAATCTACCAAAAATTAAAAGATCATACATCTTGAAATGCAAAAAAATAATATAAATTTAACATAATTAATCTAATTTTTATTAATATAATTTAAAGCTCTTAATAAACTTAAATATTCATTTATTCATTTTAATGTAAAAAAATATTGTTGAAATAATAAAATAACAAAAAAATAACGAGGGTGAACGAAAACATTCACGTGAAGACTATAAATGTCAGTTTCAATCATTTGAGACAACATTTCAGTTTCAATCATTTGAGACAACATTTTACTTTTTTGAGAAAACATTCAGATGAGGACTATAGATATCAGTTTCAGTCATTTAAGACAACACTTTACTTTTTTGTGCAAGACGTACTGTGGCAACAACCCGAATTTAATAAAATATTTTGAAAGTTCAAATTTAAAACTGGATAAATGGAATGGCCCTTATTAATTTTCTCAAAAAACTGGGAAAGGAGATAAAATATTTTGAAAGTTCAAATTTAAAACTGGATAAATGGAATGGCCCTTATTAATTTTCTCAAAAAACTCGAAAAGGAGATAATTATGGAAAACTAGATCGCTTTCAAGATGTTTATGTTAAAGTCTCATGTCATTATCAATAAAAAGCTACATAAAGTAACATGACCCGAATTTATCTGTGGTTAGTGAAGTCGAATTTCCTTGTCCAGGTCGACTTGTAGTTTTGTGATGATGTGGTTCCATATTAAAAATAATATTTTTCTTTGTGCAAATTAAATTCTTTCAAGGGTTAGTAGGGTCTTCTTAAGTTGAGGAGGGTTTCCTAAAGGAGGGAATTTCTTTGTGCAAATTAAATTCTTTCAAGGGTTAGTAGGGTCTTCTTAAGTTGAGGAGGGTTTCCTAAAGGAGGGAATTTCTTCCTGAGCTGCCAAATTTTAACACTCCCTCTTAGCTAGGGAGGAATTTTTGACTTCATCATAAGTTTCATCTTGAATGTCTCGTCATCAATATCGCTATATTATATCTCATCTCTACTTATCTCTACTCATCTCTACTCATTTGTTAAACACTTTCGATCTAAAGAAGAAGAATCATCCAAGGAAAATATTAAGGAAGGAAATTTATCTTAAAGTTTAGAAGCCTTAGCGAATCTCACTAGTCCCAAATAAGAAAATTATAAAATGATTGTTGATATTTTTGTAAAAATATTCAAAGTTATAATGATTTTATATATTTTCTCTATATAAGTTTGACAATTTTTTTGGTAAAATAATTTTATACTATAAAATTTCGGCAAATCATATTTAACAAAAATGGAAATTGACGAATCTTATTTTGGGAAAAATCATGGAAAATTAGCCCACCTACGAATATTAGCTCCTAAAATTTTCCATGGAATCATCATAGGGGAGGTAAATCTGCCACCCTATATCTACTGACAATATGCAAGATACCACTTACCAAAAGAGGTAACGATCGCATTCATCCTATTGATCATGACAATAGGTAGGATACCACTTACCATGAGAGGTAAGGATCGCACACATCCAATTTTTTGTTGATCTTCCCACCTTGACCCTCAAGAGACAAGTGGTAGAACACCTACATCCTATCACTTGGGGATGATACCACTTACCATAGGTAAAGATCGCACATGCATCCAATTATCTTGCCCCATTAGCCAAATGGGTGGCAATCCCAACAAGCCCAACTTGTGGGTAGGATGCATACTGGGTATACTCGGTAGTAGGGGAGATACCACTTATCTTAGGCAATGATTAGACACATCCTACTATGATAATAGACAAGATACCACTTACCATGAAAGGTAAGGATTGCACATATCCTATCGTCAATGAGTCCCTCAACCCCAGAAGGTCTTCGGCTCCATTCCCACCTTGGGTGCTCACACAGGGGGGAAGAACATAGCTTAGTGTTCTCAATCAACCTAAACCCTTACCCGAGAGGGTCACATCCATCAGTCCAAACTACCTTTTGAAGACCAAGAACTTCCCTTTCAGCAATGCCTTGGTAAGAATATTAGTTATCTGCTCATCAGTTGAAATGTGATGGAATCTTATGGCTCATGTCTACACCATATCCTGGATATAGTGATATCTAATCTCAAAGTGCTTGGACTTGTTGTGGAATATGAGATTCTCGGAAAGTAGGATCCCACTCTTGTTGTTGCAATATATCACTCTTGTATCTAGTATCTGCTCAAACATCTCTCCAAAGAGCTTCCTCAACCATACTAGCTCACAACTAGCCATGTTAGCAACAATATACTCAACCTCAATCGTGCTAAGGGAAACAAACTAATGCTTCATGCTCATCCAAGAAATCATGGCAGACCCTAGCCTAAAAAAAAACCTAATGTGCTCTTACTGGCAATAACATTTCCGTCCCACTCAACATTAGTGTGTCTATGAAGTATCACATCTCTGACAATATATCTCAATCCAAGATTAATAGTCCCATGTAAGTATCTCAGAACATGTTTTCCAACAACCCAGTATGTGTGTAGAGGCTCGGACATAAATTGACTCATAGTGTTGACAACAAACATATATCTAGTCAAGTGTTCACAAGGAACATTAGTGCCCCAATCAACTATCCATACTCAAAGGGATTTGCTAGATCAGGTCTTGTAGCTTCTCCACATGGTTTCTTGAATTTCATCCCCATTTGGCCATGGACTTACATTCTACCATTCAAAATCTTTCCAATAGCTTAACAACATATTTCCCTTGAGAAAGGAAAATATCACCAAGTCTCTTCCACACCTTTGAGCCCAACAAGTAGTGCATCAATCTGAGGTATTTCATCTCAAATTTAGAGGCCAGATCCCTCTTACACTCAAGAATAAGATGATCTCTACCTGTCAAGAATAAAACATCAACATATAGTACCAAAATTAGGGGGCATACCTTAGATGACTCTGAATTAGAGGTTTGGGTCAACACTACTCCTTGTGAATCCAAACTTTCAGCAAATGGCTATCAATGTGGGTAGACCAAGCCCTGGGGGCATGCTTCAATCCATAGAGTGTTTTCTTCAGCCTGCATACATGTTTCTTCTTGTCATGATCCTCAAAACCCTAGGGTTGCTCAACATATACTTCTTCCTTAAGAAAGTCATGTAGTAATGCAAACTTCACATCCATCTAGTGAAGAGTCCATCCTTGGCTAACAACAAGGGCAATAATAGATTTAATATTAGTATAGTGGGAAAGCGCGGAAAATATGTCATCCTAGTCCTCTCCCTCTTTCTGAGAGAAACCTCTAACTACGAACTTTGCCTTATATTTCTCTATACTTCCATCTGCACCATGCTTAATATTATACAACCATTTTGAAGTCACTAAAGAATTTCCTACAGCTCTTGAAACCACTTACCATACATCATTCTTCATGATAGATTCATACTCTTCAACCATAACATCCTTCCATTCCTTATCTTTCATTACTTCTTCAACATTGTGTGCAGGTTTGACATATATTATGTTGCTTATAGATATAACATAACCTTGGTATTGGCATGGCTTCTTACTTTCCCTAAATGTTCCTCTTGCAATAGTGTGCCTCTCAAGATGTTGTAAAATGTCATGAAGCCATAGTGGTCTCTTCCTGGCAAGAGGATCACACAGAGGGGGATCCAAGGGGTCCACAGGTTCCATGGGATCATCAAAAACATCAATCTTGGGCTCAGGCATAGAAGGGCCTTATTGTGTATCCATGGCATCATTCTTCTTTTCAACGTTAGCAGGGGGAGGATTGTCCCATGCTTTCCCAAGGAAGCTTCTCCATTAAATGTCACATCCCTACTAAACTCTATATTCCTTTGACTAGGCACATATATTCTAAAAGCTTCAAATTTTTCACAATATCCAACAAATGTACCTTTATTTCCTGAATCTTCCATCTTGTCCCTCTTGTCCTTGGGCACGTGAAAGTGAATGGGGCAACCAAAGATCCTCAAATGTCCAACATTTGGCTTCATACTTGTGAAGACTTCTTCAAGGGTTTTGTCACCCAAGGCTTGATGAGGAGTCATATTTTGGACATAGACAACAATATTAGCAGCTTATCCCCATAGAAACTTCGACAACTTTTGATCATGCAACATAGCTTGGGAAACTTCCATAATAGTCATATTTTTTTTCAGCCACTCCATTTTGTTGAGGGTTTGTAGGTAAGATGATCTCCTTCTTGATTCCAACTTTCTTGCAAAAGTTAACGGACTGATTTGAAATGAATTCTCCATCGGACCTGAATATTTTGATCCTCTTACCTATTTAATTATCCACTAGGGCCTTGAAGCCCTTGAACATATCAAATGCTTCGTCTTTGTGTTTCAAGAAGAGTATCCATGTCTTGCGAGAGAAGTCATCCATAAATATTATGTAGTATAGGGATCCACGAATATATGTCACTGGCATAGGTCCACACAAATCAGAAAGAATGAGTTGTAGAATGTCAGTAGACATGCTCCTGTTAGAACAAAATGGTCCCTTCGACTTCTTTTTTATTGCACATATCAGACAAACTCCATCATGATTTACTTGAATCTCAGACATTCTAGAAGCAATCCTCCTCACCTTGGGCAAGGCTTCATAATGAAGGTGAGTGAATCTATGATGCCACATTTCACATTGATGATTACTATCACGAACCAATGCTGGAATTGGTATTCCATATAATTTATAAAGGCCTTCAATTCTTGATCCCAAAGTGAAGGCATCTTGCAAGCTACACTGCATAGGCTAAGTAAGAACCTTTCATTTTATAAAAGCAATCTTCATACCCTTGTCCTCCAATGTGGATATAGACACCAAATTATTTTTCAATCTCGAAATATATAAGACATCCTATAGATGTATGATTTCATCATAATCCAAATGAAATGAAATGGAACCAAACCCCTAATCCGAATTTAAATAGGAACACAACAAATTACAAATAAAACCATAAATATAAAGATGCAATAGGAATAACACTTCATTTCATTAGTATCAAATACTGAAATATGCTTACAAATAAAATGGAAATAAGACTAGGTCGGGCGATGGTAGCTTATCTCTTAGAAGAGATGTGGCGGCTACATACCTCTCAACTATGTTACAATGAGGCTCAAGGGCCTATTTATTATTGAAAGACATGAGAAAACCCTAAACAACCAAAACCCTAACCCCAGGAGATGTAATGACAAGAGTTTGTGGGCCCCGTTGGGGTTAGTTGGGTAGCCAACTTCCTAGGGTCACAACTTGGTCATATTATCTTCATTTGGCGCATGTGATACCTTTTTGGAAAGGTCTCTCTGAGTACTATAAGTTTTGTCATAGGCCCTTACTTTTGGCTATGGGGCTACATCAGACCTCAAAAGAAGGTCATTTAGGGGTCAAAACTGCTCCGGAAGTTCGAGACCCAAAAACTGTTAAAAATAATAAATGCTGAAATAAAAAAGGAAACAAATGAAACCGAATGGAGGTCTAGGTGGAATTGGTGGGTGGCCACCAATATCCACCTGGATCATTCCTCCCCCCTTAAAAAGCAATGGTCCCCATTAGGTTCAAATCCTCCATGAGGTGAGGAAATTTTTGTTGAATGTGGTCCTTGGTGAGCCACTTGCCTTGGTGCAGGAGTTGGCTAGCTTTGACAACCCGATATAGTTGGATCTTCTGCTGATGATTGTTCTTGACCGGTGTGTCTGTAATCCGATCAATTGTGGTGATTTGGGGAGAACTGTGAATGGGAGTTAGTCATGCCTCGCTTGAGCTGCTCCAAAATATCTGCTTTGCACTTGTAATTTTTAAAGTAAAATTAACTCATGTAGAGACAAAAGCCATCACAAGTAACATTCTGCAACATCATTGTACCTACCCGGTCTACTTGGCCTGAAATTTTTTCTTCTTTCTTTGGGTGCACTTAGACTGGAAAACCCTCATCATCTTCTTTTTTTTTTCATTGTAATCCAACCTAAATCAACATTTATAACATCCAAGGGCTCAGATTTAACTATTGATCTCCTTTGTTTCTCTACCTATCTATTTATCTACCAAGATTGAACAGTTTGGACAAATTTTATTCTCTATCTCTAAACCAAGTAAATTCAAACATGAACTAGCCAAGATTAAGCTATTTGGCCATTCATCAATTGTGGCATGAGTTAACAAAGTGCACATAATCAGATTATTACTGAAAATGAAATAGTAGTGGCATTTTGGACTTGCACACTTTTGTGGTCTATTTTGTTTGGGGTTCATTTCTTTCACTTTTTTTACCATTTCATTCCTTTTGTCCTTTGATTTTTCTTTTAGGGCATACCCTCTTTATAAGTATAATAAATGGGCGAATCTCCATGGTATATAGGAAAAATGGAAGGCGATTTTATCAATAATATAATATGTATATATAATTTT
>APFE031026536.1:9034-47517 GCA_000404065.3 Pinus taeda
AAGGTAGTTTCCGTACACAAGAGCTCCGATACAACTTGGAGTTGACGCGTGGATGAGGCATGACATCAGCCTCTGACATTTATCGGAAGGTAAATGTCGACCAAAAAGGGCCTTCCGATATTCATCTCCTTCGTCCGATGTGCTCCTCCATTCTCCGCCGTTGATTGCTCCAAGCTGCATACGACCAACATTAAATATTGTGTGGAGTAAAGTTCGGTGAAAAAGACCTTCCGATATTCACCTCAGCCGTTCGATTCGAGGAGGGGAAATCAACGGTTGACGTGCATCATGAAGCTGCGTACTGGCCCGCATCAAATCAAATTGCGTGGAGTAAAGTCAAGTTGAACTTTGACCATACCTTTATTAAAGTTTTGTCATAACGCGTAGGTGTATTTTTAATTTTCCATAGTTACGGAAGTATGGGCGTGGATTAAATAATGGCATGGGCAATGTCATATGCTTTTAATTTTATTGCTTTTTTTTAATTTTCACTGTCGTAAGTTTGATTTTGACTGAACAAGTAAAAACATATAGTTGTTGGTCATTTTGGCTGGTGTAAGAAATGAAGATCGCACAACAGTGCAGGAGCGAAAAAGGTGAAGAAGTGAAAGAAGAAAACCAGAGGGAAGTATGTCTCAAAACCATGAATTGTTTCACACAGGAGTGAAAAGGTAAAACAGTAAATCCTTGTAATCTTTGTTTTCACACAACAGTGGAAGTAAATGAAATTTTTACATAGTGGTGTAAAATTTCAAAGGAGACAGAGTAATATCTTTTGTAATGTTTTTGTGAATCCCTCTGAGTGAAAGAGGATGAATATGTATCAGTGAATTTATTTTAATCAATAGAAATATTTTTATGGTGGTGCAATACTCTGTTTAGGAAATTTTTTTTAAAAGCTTCCCTGTGCACAAAAGATCCTGGAGTAAAGAAAACAGAGCATTGCCTCTGTGTGCTTGAATTTTTCTATTTTTGGGATTTTGCCTCAAAAATCCCCAACTTATATTATAAGATATATGTTAGAAATCTGTTTAGATTAGTTGATAAAAGATGTCATCCTAGTAGAGTTGAGATTTTCTGGACATGTATAAGTGGAGCTATACCAGAGGAAGCCACCTGAATTTTGTAAATTTTATAAAGGTTCTGGATTTGCATCCAGATTTCGAATATTATACGAAAGCAATATTAGTTGAGATACACCAGAGCAACCTGAATTTTGTAAATTGTAAAGTTTTTGGCCTTTAAATTTTGTAAATTGTAAAGTTTAGAATTGTACGAAACCACTATTTTTGCAAGTTCGATTGAGTTTGGTAACTCTAATTTATATGCTCTTTAACTTCTCTTTCTTTATGAATATGCCTTAACCTATGCCTTACTGTAAATCAAGAAGCTTTCTATACTATGCAAATTATTTTGTCTTGTTTCCTTTTAACATAATTTCTCCGGGTAAATGGCCACCTGAATTCCAAACATTCATCTCTTGTTTATCTGGAAAATGAGGAAGAAAAAAATATATTAAAAATTGATATTTATGAAAGTTTGTTTTGGTCTCTTCATATAAAATTGAAGTCTTTTAAATGTAATATTGTTATATATTTATAGGCTTATAGTATAGGATAAGCACCAATTGAAGAACTGAAGGAAGTTATCCCTCGGCAACTATTTAAAATTCCAATGCTCGCATATCTGAAAAATCTGTGAAACACGTTGTTTGATATATGGGAACGCAAGTTTGTTCTCATCTTGTATCTGGCACTAAATAACAAATCACCATACTTTCTAAAAATTTCGAGTTTCTTACTTTGTAAGAGCATGATTTTTTTTAATTCTGTAAGCTAATTTAAGTTAATCACCATACTTTCTAAAAATTTCGAGTTTCTTACTTTGTAAGAGCATGATTTTTTTTAATTCTGTAAGCTAATTTAAGTTTCAGATTTTGTACGAGCTTGATTTTCTGAATCTAGGCTATTTATTTTCCTTTTTAGCAGTTCCAATACTCAACTTACCTAACTTTGTTGACTGTTATAATTCTTATCTTTGTGAATGATTGCAATACCATTTCTTATGATGGTTATACTAACTTTCTATGCCTATAAAAAGATGGGATACTATATCATTGTTTAAACTTTACATCACATAATCACTATTATACCACTTTAATTTAGCCTTTCACTAAAAGGGTTTAAGAGAAAGTATTGGAATTATCCTTCTATTGACTACTAAGAGAAATCATGATGGTCTCCCACTATTTAGGCCACAGAACTATCTCCACTCTTGCATCTAACGAAAATTGCTGCCATCATGGAACTTTTAATGATTCTTTCAGACCTTTAATGAAAGAGAATGATGGATTTTATGTAATATTTTTTAAATACAAGCTGTTATCTGGAGTTTTCCGCAAGGTCTATGGTAGGCATGGTGAAATGCCATAGGCACATAATTGCTATATTCTGGACTGGTGAAAACAATATCACAAAAGCCACGGAGCTGTCTCCACTCTTGCATCTAACGAAAATTGTTGTTATCATGGAACTTTTAATGATACTTTCTGACCTTTAATGAAAGAGAATGATGGATTTTATGTAATATTTTTTAAATATAAGTTGTTATCTAGAGTTTTCTGCAAGGTTTATGGTAGGTATGGTGAAATTCCATAGGCTCATAATTGCTCTATTTTGGACTGGTGAAAACAATGTGACAAAGAAACATGATAAATTTTGTGAGTGCTTTGATTTGGAAACTATATTTTCATTATAATATTCCACTTATATTTGTTTTTTTTTAAAGAAAAAATATATGGAGAGATGTCTTACATATATAGAGCAATAAAGAGGTGGTCGCAATGTCATTTCTTTTTTCCACATTGTTGCCACATTACTTTTTGTTTGTTGTGCAAAAATAACATTGGCTTGCTTGTGAAAATAATATTTTTCAAAAAATAAAAAAATCAAAAGTGTGTTGTCCCCTTTTTTATCCAACAAAAAACAATGTTTCAAAATAACTGGGCAGGGATATAATAACCATTAAACCAACTCAACCTTGTTTTATAATAACTATTAAACCATTTCAACCTTGTTTTATATATATATATATATATATATATATATATATATATATTGTTGTGTGTTTTTCCAAAAATATAATTTTAATAATATTTTTATAATGTATAAATTTAAATAAATATATGGATGACTCATAATGAAGAAAATATTCATGAAAATTTTAATTACCAAGTTAATCATATAAGAATGGTGAGTATGGGAGAAGATGGTCTTAATTACTAAAGAAACATGATGGGAAAGTTTTTACCTAAAAAATAGGTTTATAAAAATTTTAAAATTAACAAAAAAAAATTAAACAATTAAAGATTTTAATTGAGTTGAAATGTAAAATTAATTTTTTTAATTGAATGAAACTTTTTAATTATTTACTCAAATAGATAATGTGTAATTTTGAATTATAAAAATTATTTTTACATAGATATTTTAAAATATATTATTATTAAATAATATATTTTTAGCTAATTCAAATTATTTTTAGATATTTTTATATTGAAAAAAGGGGTTATGGTAATTTTTATACATAATTACCATTGATTATTTAAAGAATGTTTTTTTAAGTTAATTGTTTACCTATCTTGCTATTCTCAATTAAATTGATGACACATATTTAATTGTTTAATGTATGTACCTGAATTCACTATAATTTTCAACATTATGAAATATGTTATTAATGACAAAATATAATTGGAGACAAGTATGAAGCATAATCAACTCATACCTATCAATGTTCATTAATTGCTCGTTAGGTATTTGTGTTAGTAAAATATATATTTCTTGATGTTTAATGCTTCAATTTATTTAGTGGTCCTCACTCATTTAAGATGCAAATGAGTCATTTAACTTCTGCTTTCTTATATTCCTGAAATTATTTTAAAATATAAAATTAAATATTGTTTAGTAAAGTGATACTATTTAGAGGTCTAATGCTTATTTATTTATCACATATTGAATTCATAATGAATATATATTTGTAATGGCTTTCAGCCTTCTTGTTATCCATCTAAAATTGAAACATGTATATATAAATATCACATCATTTTAACCATTTTTTATATAAATAAATAAAAAATATCTAAAACTTACTACACAATTATTTTAATTATTATAATTTGTTTTAAAAATAATATAAACTTAAAATATATACATTTGCAATATGAATTAATTATTATAAATTGATAATTGTGAATATACATTTTAATAAAATAGTATAATTTTTTAATTATAAAAAAAATTCAATAATGAGATAATATAGTTTAATATGATGTATGTTGTTATTATTTTATTGTGGAAGCTTATTTTTAACGGGGTAGTCTAACTTATAGATGAAATAGTCTTTTTTTTTTTTTTAACTTGAGTTTAATGCATTCAAAACATATTTTAAACAACAAAAAATCACATTCTTGCTTGAAATTGTATCATCAGAATTTGGTGACTTTGTGCAAAAAAGACTATTTCATCTATTTAGAGACAAAATTGTTTTTTTTTTAATTGAGTTTAATGCATTCAAACCCTATTTTAAACAATAACAAAATCACATTCTTATGGGTCCAGCCCCCTCTTTACCCTTAACAACTATATAAAATGGATGATGATTAATATAATTATTTTGGTAATGATTAATTGTGTGATTAATGCTTAATCAACTGGTGATTACAATAATCGCATAGATATTTTTGGTTCTGGCTTTTATTACTTGTACTTGTGCCAATGTGTGATGGACATGTGTCCCTGCCTCATAAAACACCCTCCCGCCTTGGTTAACGCTTTCAAACCCTATTCACTTGGTCATTTGTTTGTCGATTCTACGGTGGCTCGAGGGTTTCCATTGTTGTTCTCTAGTGTTGGCTTCTCTGTATGATTTTGCTACTACTGATGTTATTTCTTGGCCCTGGTCTAGTCGTGTTCTCTGCTTCGCTAGTTGGTAAGTCGGTTTGTAGTTCTGTGCTTGTTTAATCCTCTGTATCCACATTGGTGAGGTCTGTCAATCCATGGAAAGTGTGCTCATTGTGGAGGCTTTCAGCTCCTCTGTATACATTCTCTGCAAGTCACTTTTTCTAACTGTTAATGGGTGCCTTATTCTGTATTTCTTCCACTCAGCTGCTCTAAAGATTTATCAGTTTATGTTATCGATTTTGTTTGTAGGTGGTGGTCTCGGGGGTTTGTGGCTTCAGCTCTGTCCACCAACGGCAAGGTAAGTTCTTTCTCTAAGCTATCATCAACCCTTGCTTTTTCCTCCATTAACTAACACAACTGCTCCTTGTGAGCAAAGAACCCTCCAATGGCTGCAACCTTGAAACACCATCTCCTCTTTGGTAAGTTTCGAACCCTAGAACTCTCTGTCATTTTGTTTCTTCAGTTTAATTTGCAGTGGTTCCCACGCCCTGCTTTGGTGAACGCTTGCAGGTGGAATCGGATCTCCAGACCCTGTTTTCCACTCTTATGCATGCTGGCAAGACCCAATAGGGTCGCTCCTTGATAACTCTGTCTATTTAGTTTATTCTGTTATTGTTGGCTTAACGATGGCTTAGTTAGGTTTTAGGCTTAGAGAAATTTTCCTTTACTTCTGCATGGTGTTGTTGTAGGCCTCCGGTCTTGCTCTATCATAGCTTATGTTTGCAGCTATGGGTTTATAGTTTAGGGTTTCTCAACCCATTTTCCCGTTTTGAACTTTGTTGAACTTGGATAGCGTTTAAATTATGTATGGGCTGTAATTTGTATTGACAAAGACTATATCGTTCTTCTTTGTAAATAAAAGAAAAGTATTATGTTGCTCAAGAATTACCTGTGTTGTTTCGTTCTATCTTGCTGTCTGGAACTGTGTATTGTTAAGGCTTCCTTTCACTCTACTTGCTTGATTTATCTAGATCTCCAACATTTGTCCGGGCTTCTATAGGTTCTCCTGCTTTGACACTTGAGAAGTTTGGATGTCTATAAGATTGTTAAATTCATGTAGATAGAGAAATGTATATGCTCTGTAGAATTAAAGAAAAAAACTTTCTTTCACTGTATTAGGTAACACAGATTAAAGGATTGTGAATGGACTGTTATGGGAATTCAAATGTAAACTTCTGTGTTTGTAAAGATTTCTATTTCTTTCTTTCTTTTTCAAAAATCAAACCCGTTACAATACATTCAGTTGTCTTTTGAATGATTTTGAAAAATAATTTTCTCTTAACTATTGTTAGTTACATTTGATGGTTTTCTCAGTTTCTATAACTGCTTGTTTTTCCTACATTCTTATTCGTAAAAACTAACATAATAATAAAAAAACAATTAACTACAACAGTTCTTTTAAATCAACCTTACCTTCCTAAATGCTACATCACTAAGAAATTAAAATAAAAATGAAAACTAAAATGTTCAATTGAATTTTTTTTCCTCGGTCCTCACAAAGACCAAATGACCCTCTGTCACGATGATCCCCTTCAGCTAGATGCTCCTGCATCAGGATTCCAGGGTAATAAAAATTCATGGCTCTGTTCCATGAGCTCCTCCACAGAATAACCTACTTGTTGTATCTGTGCCGCGTCAAGCCATGAACTATCCTCAATGGGATGGTTCTTCCACTTGACAAGGTACTGCAGATACTCCTTGTGAGTTTTCCTAGCCACCTGTGCATTGAGAATTTTATCAATCTCATGGGGTTGAGTCGAAGGCATTTACCTCATCCAAGAACCACTTTCAGCTTGGGTGTTCCATTCTGGTCATACCACACTGTTATCTTTAGGATTGACAGTATATGGGAACAGATCTACCACATTGAAAATAGGCGATATGCCTATACCCGGTGGCAACTACAATTCATAAGCATTGGCTGAGAATTTACATAGAGTTTTACAGGGGCCAATCTTCTTAAATTTCAGCTTATTATATGCGCCCTTAGGAAATTGTTCTTTACATAATTGTGCAAGGACTTCATCCCCCACATTAAACTGCACTTCCAACCACTTTAAATTTTCCTATTGTTTATATCTCTGATTGTTGTCCTGCAACTTTGATTTTACTTGCTTGTGTAAGTCATTCATTGCTTTGGCGAAATCTTCCCCATCAACACTTTTTTTTTCCAATTTTCCTAGATCCCACAACTCATGCACTCCACGAGGGTGCATGCCATACAAGATATGAAATGGATTGTACCATGTGCTGCGGTTTGGTGAGTCGTTATAAGCAAATTCCGCCTGAGCAAGCCCACGATCCCACAACCGTGAATTTTCTCCAGTCAGGCTCCGTAGCAGGTTTCCCAAACTCCTGCTCACCACTTCCATTTGCCCGTCAGCCTGTGGGTGATATGCGGAGATGAAATTTAACTATGTGTCCAATTTATTCCACAGGGTGCGCCAAAAGTGTCTTGTAAATTTCGCGTCCCTGTCAGAAACAATAGATCTGGGTAGGTTGTGCAATCTGACAATCTTAGTGAAAAACAAGTGAGCTACATGAGTGGCATCATTGGTTTTCCTACAAGGGCTGAAATGTGCCATTCTCGAAAATCGGTCTACCACCACTATCACCGAGTCGAAACCTCGCTGCGTTCTTGGTAGACCCAAGACAAAGTCAATGTTGACCGAGTCCCATGGTCTACTTGGAACAGGCAGTGGTGTGTAAAGTCTTGTATTTTGACTGTGTCTTTTCGCCAATTGGCAGACTTTACACCTGCTCACATATCGTTGCACATCCCTTCACATTCTTGACCAGTATTAAAAGTGTCCGAGCTGATATAAAGTTTTGTCTATGCCGAAATGTCTACCTAGACCTCCACTGTGCTTCTCCCGAATGATATTCTCTCTCATCGAACAATCAGGAATGCATAACTGTCCCCCTTTAAACAATAGCTTCTCCTTTAAATTATAGTCCAACCATGGACTATTGTTTCTCAGCAAAGGATTCTGACAGGCTTCATAAGCCTCTTTGAAATCCGCATTGGTTTGATACAAGTCTTTCAAATGCTCAAAGCCCAGCACTTGTATCGTACTCTCCTACAAGACCAAGGCTCTTCTGCTCAATGCATCTGCCACCTTGTTGGCCTGCCCGCTAATGTCTTTCAACACAAAGGTGAAACTCTGCAAATATTCGACCCACTTAGCATGCTTGTGATTTAGCTTATGTTGTTCCATTACATATTGCAGCACAGAATTATCAGAAAATAAAACAAACTCACTCCACAGTAGATATTGTCTCCAATGCTTCAGTGCTTGGACGACAACATAGAATTATTTGTCATAAGATGAATATTTATGCCTGCTCGCATTCAACTTCTCGATGAAAAATGCAACAAGTTTGTCTTCTTGGCTAAGTACATCTCTAATGGTTGTACCGTTTGCATCGCAGTGAACCTGGAAAAGCTTATTAAATTCTGGCAATCTCAGAATTAGTCTTTCTGTAATCTTCTTCTTCAGTAGCTGAAATTTTTTCTCTGCTGCCTCAGTCCAACAAAAAGGTTCACTTTCCTTTTTTATAGTGTCTAACATAAGTGCGCAGATCTCACCGAAATTCCTTATAAATTTGCGATAAAAACTTGCCAACCCATGAAAACTACGTACCTCAAACAGACATTTTGGGGATGGCGAGTTAATGATCACTGTAATCTTATCTGGTTCCATCTTCAATTCATTATCTGCAATCACAAAAACCAGATAAACCAGTTCTCTTTGAAGAAAAGTACATTTTTCAAATTTATCAGCAGCTTATTCTTCTGCAATTTTTCTAGCACACTTCGAACATGTCGAAAGTGTTTTTCCTTAGTCTTGCTAAAAATTAATATATCATCAAGATACACTATCACAAACTTTCCAATAAACTCTTTCAACATTTTGTTCATCAGTCACATAAAGGTACTAGGGGCATTACGTAATCCAAATAGCATTACTAGCCACTCATACAACCCTTCATTGATCTTGAAGGATGTCATCCACTCATCCCCTTCCCTAATTCGAATCTGATGATAGCCACTCTTTAGATCAATCTTCGAGAAGTATGCTGCCCCGCTTAGGCAGTCCATCATAGCATCCATTTGTGGTAGTGGAAATCTGTACCTAATGGTAATCTTATTGATGGCCCTTGAATCCGTGCACATTCGCCATTCTCCTCCTTTCTTGGGAGCGAGAACTGTCGGTACTATGCAGCGGCTCAAAATCTCCCTTATCAGCCCTTTATCCAGCAATTCCTGCACCTATTTTCTGATTTCCTCATTGTCTTTGGGGCTCATCCGATATACTGCCTTGTTCGGTAGACTTGCTCCAGGTATAAATTCAATACGATGACTGATACTTCTCTTAGGAGGCAACTTATTTGGTAAATAGTCCACTACAATATCGCTGAATTCCTGCAACATTTTCTGAATTTCTGCTGGTAAATCAAACATTTATGTGTGCAACAGCACTATCTTTGCCCTCCTCACAATAGCATAGTTCACTTCACTATCTTCAATCTGCTTCAAAAACTGTTTTCCACCCATTAGTAACACTTTTGTCCCTCTTCTTTCTGTTGTCTCCTCCTCCTTGATGAGCACAAGTGTGTGCTTGATCCCATCTTTGACAAACTTGTAATAGCTTGTCTTCCCAACATGCACTACCTTCCGATCATACTACCATGGCCTTCCTAGCAGTATATGACATATGTCTATTGGCATAATATCACAAATAACCTTGTCTTTATACCTGCCAATATGGAACTCAACTTCACAGTGTTCATCCACCAACAGTTGATGGCCTTTCTACAGCCACAATACCTTGTAAGGAGTGGGGTGCTTCAGCCGCCTCAAACCCAACTTCTCTACCATCTCTGTGGCAACCAGATTATCTGTGCTCCCACTGTCAATAATCAATTTGCAGCATTTTCCGTGTGACTTACAAACTATCCAGAATAATGCCTTCCTTTGAGTTTGTTCAGCTATTTCTTTGGCTGGTTTCAACAACACTTTATTCAGAACTAAGGCTTCCCCTGTTTCCGACACATTTTCTGCTTCCTGGGGTGGTGCCTCTACTTCCTCCAAATGTGCAACAAACACTCCTCTTTGGCCAGATTGTTCTGCTTCAGGACACTCAAAAGATTTGTGCCCCCACTTGTGGCACCTGTAGCACTGATAGGGAGCTCCTCTGCCTCATCCATTTCCTCTTCCTCTCTGATATGGTCTTCCACCTCTAGTGTTGTCCCCTTTTTCTGCTATTCCTGAAGTCTTGGAACTGTCGCCCACTTCATTATTACTGGAAGTTCACCCTCTTGCATAGAATTGTCCTTTTCATCTGTCGGTTCCCCGTCCTCTCCTAGAATTTTTTTTTTTGGTGATCTTCTCCTCTACCTTCATGGCACTCTGGTAGGCTTCATCTATATTTTTTAGGGAAAGAATGCTTATCTCATCCAATATTTCCAATCTCAAACCATTTACATACCTTGTTGTTTTTTCCGGGGTGGCCTCCGTGTAACCAGCTCTTAAATTTACCCGATAGAATTCTTCAGTATACTCTCTCACTGTCACCCCTTTTTGCCTCAGGTTCTACACTTGCTGATGCAGTGAAATCTGGTAATCTTTGGGCAAAAATCTTCCCTTCAACTTGGCCACCATTCTTGGCCATTTCTATATTGGAAACTTGTTCATCCTTCTTCTTTCCGCTTGGACAATGTCCCACCACAAGGTTGCGTGTCCTTTCATCTTTGTTGCACCGAAATTAACTCTCCAATCTTCATTGACCTCTTCACATTCGAAATATTTGTCCAATTCGTTGATCTAGTCAAACAAAACTTCTGTGGGCAAGTTACCATTGTAATTTGGAATCTTTGGCTTAGGCTTGCTACTAGCTAGTAGGACTAACCTTAACAATCTCATTTTTGGCCCTTCTTCATCCAATCCATCTATTGTAACTATGGCTTCTTCTTCGTTGTCATATCCTACCTCCAGATCCCTTCTCCTTCCTACTTCAACTGCCTCCAAGCAGGCAGTAAGGATCCTAATTTCCTCTCTTAGTCCTTCATCTACTGCTCTGCGCAAACCTCTCCCGTGACCTCGTCTTCCAACTTCCATTTCTATCCTAGCAATTTTAATTTCCTGCTATGATACCACTTGATGGGTCCATCCCCTTCTTTACCCTTAACAACTATATAAAATAGATGATGATTAATATAATTATTTTGGTAGTGATTAATTGTGTGATTAACGCTTAATCAACTAGTGATTACAATAATCACGTAGATATTTTTGGTTCTGGCTTTTATTACTTGTACATGCACCAGTGTGTGATGGACATGTGTCCCTGCCTCGTAAAACACCCTCCCCCCTTCGTTAACACTTCCAAACCCTATTCACTTGGTCATTTGTTTGTCGATTATGTTATGGCTTGAGGGTTTCTGTTGTTGTTCTCTGATGTTGGCTTCTCTGTATGATTTTGTTGCTACTGATGTTATTGCTCAGCCCTGGTCTGGTCGCGTTCTTTGCTTCACTAGTTCGTAAGTCGGTTTGGCGTTTTGTGCGTGTTTAATCCTCTATATCCGCATTGGTGAGGTCTATCAATCCGTGGAAAGTGTGCTTGTTGTGGAGGCTTTCATCTCCTCTGTATACATTCTCTGCAAGTTGTTTTTTCTAACTGTTAATGGGTGCCTTCTCTATTTCTTCCACTCAGCTGCCCTGGAGATTTGTCAGTTTATGTTATTTGATTTTGTTTGCAGGCTGTGGTCTGGGAGGTTCGTGGCTTCAGCTCTGTCCACCAACGACAAGGTAAGTTTCTCTAATCTATCATCAACTCTTGCTTTTTTCTCCGTTAACTGACACAATTGTTCCTTGTGAGTAGAGAACCCTATGGTGGCTGTGACTTTGAAACACCATCTCCTCTTTGGTAAGTTTCGAACCCTGGAACTCTCTGTCGTTTCGTTTCTTTAGTTTATTTTGTGGTGGTTCTCACGCCCTGCTTTGGTGAATGCTTGCAGGTGGAATCGGCTCTGGAGACCCTTTTTTCCACTCTTATGTGTGCTGGAAAGACCCGGTAGGGTCCCTCCTTGATAACTCTGTCTATTTAGTTTATTTTGTTATTGTTGGCTTAATGATGGCCTGGTTAGGTTTTAGTCTTAGAGAACCTTGCCTTTACTTCTGCATGGTGTTGTTGTAGGCCTCCAATCTTGCTCTATCATAGCTTATGTTTGCAGCTATAGGGTTTATAGTTTAGGGTTTCTCAACCTGTTTTCCCAGTTTGAACTTTGTTGAACTTGGATGGCATTTAAATTTTGTATGGGCTGTAATTTGTACTGATAGAAACTATATCATTCTTCTTTGTAAATAAAAGAAAAGGATTATGTTGCTCAAGAATTACCTATGTTGCTTCGTTCTATTTCACTATCTAGAACTGTGTATTGTTAAGGCTTCCTTTCGCTCTATTTGCTTGATTTATCTGTAGCTCCAACGTTTGTCTGGGCTTTTGTAGGTTCTCCTGCTTTGACACTTGAGAAGTTTGGCTGTCTATAAGACTGTTAAATTCATGTAGATAGAGAAATGTATATGGTCTATAGAATAAATAAATAAATAAAATTCTTTCATTGTATTAGGTAACACTCATTAAAGGAATGTGAATGGACTACTGTGGGAATTCAAATGTAAACTTTTGTGTTTGCAGTGATTTCTATTTCTTTCTTTCTTTTTAAAAAATCGAACCCATTACAATACATTCTATTGTCTTTTGAATGATTTTCAAAAACATTTTTCTCTTAACTGTTGTTAGTTACATTTGATGGTTTTCTCAGTTTCTATAACTTCTTGTTTTCCCTAAGCTGTAATTTATAAAAATAACATAATAAAAAAAAACAATTAACTACAACAATTCTTTTAAATCGACCTTTACCTTCCTAAATGCTACATCACTAAGAAATTAAAATAAAAATGAAAACTAAAATGTTCACTTGAATTTTTTTTCCTCAGTCCTCACAGAGACCAAATGACCCTCTGTCATGATGATCCCCTTCAGCTAGATGCTCCTGCATCACATTCTTACTTGAAATTGTATCGTCGGATTTTGGTGCATTTCCGTAAAAAGATTATTTCATCTATAAATTAGACTACCTACTTTTAACTCCAATTTTCCATAATGTAAAATTTTATATTGCAAACAATAAGTTTGTACAAAAGAATAAAATACAATATTACTCAATGTGTTTAGAGTAATTTATAACCATTATATAGTAAATTGAGTATTATATTAATTGGAAAAATTATTATATAAAAGTAGAATCAATCTTATCATTACTACTACGGGTATACAACTTTTAATGATTAAAAGCATCTTAAATTAGAATATTTACAATGTCATTATTTGTGGATGATCAATGATTTGAATTAGATGTATTACTACATAGTGTATCACATTATATTTTGGTTAGAAGATTCATACAATATTTCTATATTTGTATCTTAGAATATTGAATACATAATATTTATGAATTGATAATGTTATAATAAATATTGTGATCCTATATTTATTATAAGATAGAGAAATTTGTTTGTTTGTTTTTCCATTTTTAACATGGCAAAACTTATCATATCTCACTTACTCATGGACAATAATAACCATATTTCATGAATCTAATAATTATATTTATCACAAAAAAATATTAATAATAATTATTATATAACTAATAAAATAATTACTATAACCTTATTTATTTGATTTACATGGTTCTCTTATTTATTTGTTTTACATGGTTCTCTTAACCTAACTTTAATATGCCAATTATTTTAAGATGACATGTTTTAATACATTTTAACCTACTTAAAATATTAAAATAATGTAATCTACAATATTAAAAAAGAAAAAACCTCAATAAGACATTGTTATTTTTGTGCATACATATTTTAACATGGTTTAATTTATTACAAATGATACTATGCCATAAATTCCAGTTTTGTTAAAAACGTTCATTATTTTTAATTTTTTTTTTGTAATTTTATAAATATTTTTATTCTATAGTCTTTTTTAAATCTTGGTGATGTTAAAAATTAAATAAAACTATTATCTAAAACCAATTGTCTAGTTTTGATATAAAAACACTTTTTTTAATTTACTATAACTCAATAAAATAAAAATATTAGGTGAAGTTTTTTTGCGAGAAAACAGGAAACCACCTTACGTACAAATACAACAAGACATATCAATTTTTCCAGTAAGACTTAGGGAAAAATTTGCAGCCATCACTTACATTTTTTGGATTCAATAAAAATATTAGGTGAAGTTTTTTTGCGAGAAAACAGGAAACCACCTTACGTACAAATACAACAAGATATATCAATTTTTCCATTAAGACTTAGGGAAAAATTTGCAGCCATCACTTACATTTTTTGGATTCATGATTTAGTTTAAACCATGTTGTTTTTTCATTAGGAATTCTCTCTTGGACTTAGGTTTAAGATGGATGTCAATATGATCATTGAAGTGTCAAAAATGTTTAATGTATATATTTTTTAAAAAATCATGAAGATTTGCCAAGGCCAATATGTGAAATAATGGTCGATATAAACTCCAAAACATTATTCCAGTAACTACAAACTCAAAAAATCAAGAACAACATTGTCAAAAATCTTGCAGTTTCATATTACATACAACCAAATATGAAAATCAATGGATTTGGGGTCCTTTAGCAGAAGAAAAAAATTAGAGATGGTAGAGAATAATGATGTCACTTATTAGCCAATTCATAGAAAAAGATTAGAAAATTATTATTATATTTATGTGGCCATTTCATTCATTAATACTAAAATATGAACTTTGACTTAGGTCAAGTTAAATCAAACTTTCATATACATTTCCTGGTTAGAAAACACAATTTTTTATCCTACATTATGCATATCTAGAGTTCCAAATATGAATTAAAAATTCTTTTAAAAAAGAGTTTTCACTTAATATTATAGTGATAATCACCAAAGGGACGAGTTTTGGTTTCCATTTACAATAATAAAAGACTAAAGAGATTGGTTTGCGCTTGAATTTATTTAACCTTGAAACCATGAAAATAATGAATTTCTCGTTGAATAGATTTACTACTAACCATTAAATGCACAAGTTTACACATAAATTTATAGCAATTTTTGGCATCACTGCAAGAATAAGCTCATTACATACCTCAAAGAGAAGAACCAGCATGTGTCCATCCAAATTTACAATAGATAATCTTATGACGACCCTAAAAAGTGACTCCCCCGTGTTATAAGCAACGAGTAAATCCCGTCCATAGTTATAATAACAGGATTGCAACAAAATGTCTTCATGGAGACAGCCCTAGAATCCTTTCGGATGAGATAAATCCTATCATAAATTAAGCAACATAAAAGAAAACACAATGAGGAAACCACCAAAATTTCAGTAGTGCAAGGTGTGTAAGCAGTGAAGGGACTTTCTGTTAGGGTTATCCAAGCGTCGTTTGTGTCAGGCTTGCAGTACCGTTCTAGGAGAACCTACGATAGCAAAAGATCATATGAGATTTATAGGATGAAAACCACTAAGATGAGTTGATAACAAAAGATCATAAGAGACTTACATGACCACAACTCATCTCATACACTTTCACTTTGATGTGTCAGAGAATGTGAATTGCAACTACAAATTGGTACACCATGACCTCAAGCCTTACGGTATGGAGCCCTAACATGCAACTGTGAAGATGTCACCTCCATAAAAAACCGTGAACCTAATGTTTAACATTGGAATATTAAAAAATTTAAAGCAAATTTTATGTACGGAGAGAATTAATTGTCTCTACTCGTCGCTAGATTCAACTACTTAGGCAGTGACATAAGAATGGAGGAGACCTAGTGTTAGCTAAAAATAGTTATGACATTTGGGGAATACGAATCTATATGAGATTAAAAATCACAATAGTTGGCTCATTGTAAAAGGGAGCATTAAGTGAAACATATGGAGTGAAGATAAATAAAAAATAAGGTTAGGGAGTGAAGATAAAAAAAATTTGGGCTTGGAAATAATGCCTAATAAGGCACCGAAGTGTAAACTCTCATAAGCAGAGAAAAAAAACAGATGAGAAAAAAATCCACAAAAGAGATAAGGATGGTAATGTTGAGAAAACATGGA
The DNA here is from genome assembly GCA_000404065.3 of Pinus taeda. Taxonomy (NCBI): domain Eukaryota; kingdom Viridiplantae; phylum Streptophyta; class Pinopsida; order Pinales; family Pinaceae; genus Pinus; species Pinus taeda. The sequence continues at coordinate 25,152 of APFE031026536.1, forward strand.
AGCTGAAACTATATATCTTATAATCATCCACTAAATGGAAAGAATAGAAACCCACTTTAAGAAGCAAGTATGACAATGTAGATGATGAGAGCTAAGAAACTTTAGTGAACCACATTGAACTCTGAAGTAGAAGATGTTGTAGAGGCACAAGCAAGGAAAACAATGATAACCACTTCATCAAAGCTTTAGAAAAAGTAGGAGCTGATAAAGAACCATAATAAAGGCTTGAAATAGAAACAAATACCATCATCCTTCCAATGAACATTGAGTTGCATAGACAATGGAAGGTCCAGAAGGAAGTATTCCAAACTCATAATCTAGGATTGGAGGAAAACAAATTACACACAGCAACTTCACCCATAATTTGTTCTGACTGGAAAATTTGATCGAAATACAATATAAAAATAATTTGAAAAGGACTTAGCCATTTTGGTTGTCAGTATACAAAAATTAGAAAATACTTTCAAGGAATTTAACAACAAGACAAGAAGACAACAATGTCTAGTCAATTAGTTGACTAGGTAAAAACGTAGCAATAATAATGTTTTTCATCGTCAAACATCCTCCATTAAAGATAAAATAAGGCAGTAATAACAATCAAATGTATATTGTTAAACAACCTAATCAAAAACTCCAATCAACTATCATTTCTAAGATCCTTAGTTGACCATTTTATAGGAAAACATCAATTTCACATAAGATAACACAATACAACTTCGTAGTCAATGATACACAACAATGTGAACTTTGTAAATACTTGTTAGAATGATTCCAGACCATCTGTTAATCCATTGACAATGGATCCTGATGGTTGGTACTAGTCCATGTTCATATTTTCATATTTGTTCTACAACTAGCTGAATGCAAGGATGCTATGTTTATTATTTTTAGGTAAACTCTCTCATATGAGGATGTTGATATGGCTAAGATTTATGTTCTACAAAATCAAATAAAATTTCAATAACATTCCTTTATAATGACATTATCATCCATCTCATCAATCTATGCAACATAGTCAGAAGGGGGTTTGTCTTCTAACAATAAAGTCTGAAATCCACCTGTAACAAATGACACCTTCCTAGATTCAACAAGATTAAACGTAGCTAGTAAGTCAGTAGAAAAAACATATCCAAGACATCCTCTATATGTCTACACTTCATGGGAAATAAGAACAAGAATTACCTATCCATTCTTACCAAGTCCCCCTCCATTATATCCCATTTTCCTCAATAGTTGGGACCCAAAACTAGTAGTGTTTTTTTCAAAGTTGGGTGAAAAAACATTTGATGAGACACAAACATCAAGCCATAGGCATATATGAAAAATACGTGATACATGTGATGCGCATATATAAAAGTTGTACGAATTCAATATATGCATATCTTTTGTATATGCACATATATTTTGTATATGTGAAATTTTTGTATATGTGCAACTTTCATATATGCACAACTTCCATATATGCGCATATTTTCTATATATGCACAAATTTTGTATCTACACATATATTCCATATATGCACAACTTTTGTATATGTGCAACTTTTGTATATGACAAATTTCGTAATACGCACATATCTTCCATATATGCACAACTTCTGTATATGCGCATATCTTTTGTATATGCACATATTTTTTGTATATGTGCAACTTTTGTATATGCACATACCTATGCAAAACTTCCGTATATGTTCATATATTACGTACATGCGTAAATTTTATATATACACATATATGAAAGTTTCACACACAAAAGATATGCACGTATACACAAGTTGTATATATACAGAAGATATGTGATACAAAAGTTGCGCATATGTAAAAGTTGTTGTCTTCCATATATGCACATATTTCATATATGGGCATATATAAAAGTTGTGCATATACGAGAATTGTGCATATATGGAGGTTGTCGTATATGCATATTATGGAAGTTACACATTACTTTTGTATATGCACAATTTTTGTATCTATGCATATATGAAAGTTACATATATATATGGAAGGTATCCACATATACGGATTTGTACATATATAAAAGTTGTGCACAATTTTAACCTTTCTATATACGTAGCTTCCGTATATGCACAATTTCTATATATGCGCATATATTTCATATATGTGTAACTTCTGTATATGCACATATGCAAAATTTGTGCATAGATGAAAGATGTGCATAGTTGAAAATTGTGTACATAAAAAACATATGTGATATAGAAAATGTGCATGTGTAGAAGTTGTGTAACTTTTGTATATGCACAACTTCCATATATATGTACAACTTTTGTATATGCACAACTTTTGTATACATGCATATATTTCATATATGTGCAACTTCTGTATATGTGCATATCTTTCGTATATGTGTAACTTTTGTTTATGCATATTGCGAAAGTTGCATACAGCTTTTCTATATGGGCAACATCTGTATATGTGCATATATCGAAGTTGTGTATATATGGAGGATATGCGTATATCTTATATATATGCACAATTATCATATATGAACATATACACAAGTTGCGCACATACAGAACTAGTGCGCAACTTCCGTAATCTAAATAAACGAAAGTTACACATATATGGAAGATATGCACATATTTGGAAGTTGCACATATATGCATTTTCTATTAGTTTTTTGTAGCATCGAAAGTGCTCTAACCTTGAAAATTGGTGGAGAGGCTAAGACACATGAGTTCTAAAGAACCCATAAATTCTCTGGTGAAATTCCACCTTAATTTTATTTTATTAAAATAATTAATATTTTTAATGGGGTTCTTAAGTTTAAACTTTGGAAAATTAAAATATTAATGAGTATTAATCAAAATATGGGTGAGAATGATCTAGAAGGCAGATCAAGCCATGTTTTAATCCTAGTCATTGATTAAAGAATTAATCTCGGACATTGAAAACTCAAAAGGAAAAGTATAAAATGGAGGCCTGGGTTCATTTGGAAACACACACGGAGAGAACAAATTTATCAAGAATTTGATTCCTAGGGTAGGGTTTGCTAAGGATTTCGAATTAAGTGATCATTCTGTAGTAGAGAGGTAGTGAGAATCCAGGAGAAGAAATTTCCGAAGAATACAGGCCGAGAGGTGGAGAGAGCCAGCAGAGTAGAAAAGTTGTTTGTCACGCAAAAGCCAAAACTGCTAGGAACATCCAAAACTGTCGGAACATCCAGGAAAGTTGACATAGAGGGCAGAAGCCGAAATTGTCAAGAATAGCTAGAACTGCCAAAACTTCTGGAAAAGCTGACACAGAGGGCAGAACCAAGGACTATCGAAAACAACCAGAATAGTTGGGAAAGCTGACGCAAAGGGAAGAAGTAAGAATTGTCGGGAACAACAGGAACCGTCGGGAACTACCCAAACAACCAGGAAAGCTGACGCAGAGGGAAAAGGCTGGAACTTTCGAGAACATCCAGAACTACTGGGAACTCACATTAAAATCAAGAAATCTAGTGCAGAGGGCATAAGAGGTGATGCAGAAATAGCCGAGGTTAGCCAGTCTTGTGTCGTATCAGCCAGAATTTTGCCGGGTGAAGTGAGGTAAAAATCACTTAGATTTTCCGCTAGTATTTTCTCTATAAAGGATTGGTATATGAGAATCCTAGAATTTTATTAAGATAATTCTCTTGGATAATAATAAAACCCATAGAGCTGTTGCACCGATTTTCCCGCATTGGGTTTTTTCGGGGACTATTGTGTCCAAAAATAAGTGTGTCCTATGTTCTTTGCTTTGTTTTGTGTTTCATCAGATCAAATATTTAATTAGTGTAGGTTGCACAAGTAATTTTATTTAGTATTCATAAAAATAACTTGATTAATGTATATTAAAAATCATGTAGGTGAAGTAGATTCAGATTTTGCTGCAATAGGGGTTCCTTCAGAATGTAGGAATTTTCACATTTTCTTCACATGTGGAGTTCTTCTATATATGTATCAACTTTCATACATGCATCTCTTCTACATATGTTCTTACACTTTATTATATGCCATATATAGAAAATTTGCACATGTGAAGAAAATTCATATATGTGCAACTTCCATATATACGGATATCTTGCATATATGTGTAACTTTCATTTATGAAGATTACGAAAGTTGTGCACTACTTTTGTATATGAGAAACTTCTGCAATATGCATAAATGGAAGTTATGCATATACGGAAGTTGCACATATATGGAATATATGCACATATACAAAATTTGTGCATATACCGAAGTTGTACATATACGAAAGATATGTGCATATCTAAAAGTTGTGCACATACAAAAGTCAAACAGCTTCTACATATGCACATTTTATGTATCACAATGTTTAGTATATGCACAACTTCCAACTATGCACATATCTTTTGTATATGTACAAATTTTGAATCCGTCCATATACGGATGTTACGTATATATGGAACATATAAAAAAAGTTATGCATATACGAAATATATGTGCATATACGGAAGTTGCACATATACGAAAGCTATGTATATACAAAGGTTTAAGTTGTGCACAACTTTTGTATATGTATAGCTTATGTATATACACATACCTTCCATATATATGTAGCTTCCATATATGCATACATACAGAAATTGCGCATATATAGAAGTGATGTGAAACTTTCATAATATGCATATATGACAACCTCCATATATCCATAGTTTCTGTATATGTGCATTTACTGTATATGCACAACTTTCATATATTTGCATATATGGAAGACAAACAACTTCTATATATGTGCATATTCTGTATCGAATATCTTGTGTATATATGCAATTTTTGTATATATAAATATATTTTGTATGTGTAACTTTCATATATGTATATATACAAAAGTTGCGCACATATGTAATATATGCACATATACAAAAATTGTGTATATACAAATTTTGAAGTTGTGCATATCTATGTGCATATACAAAAGTTGCGCATATACCAAAAATATGTTCATATACAAAAGTTGTGCATATACAGGAGATATGAACATATACAGAAATTGTGAATATTTGAAAGATATGCATGTATTAGGAATGTTGTCTATATACAAAAGTTTCACATATAATAAAGTTGAGAATATGTGGAATATATGTGCAGGCATGAAAGTTGCACATATATAGAATATATGTACGTATACAGAAGTTGTGCATATACAAAAGATGTGCATATATTGAATTTGCACAACTTTATATATGTGCATCGCATGTAACACATATTTTTCATATATTCCTATGGCTTGATGTTTGTGTCTCATCAAATGCGTTTTCACCTAACTTCGAAAAAAACACTGCTAGTTTTGGGTCCCAACTATTGAGGAAAATGGGATATAGTGGAAGGGACCTTTGGAAGAATGGATAGGTAATTGTTGTTCTTATTTCCCATGAAGTGCATACATCTAGAGAAGGTGTTGGATTTGTTTTTTCCATTGACTTACTAGCTACATTTAATCTTGTTGAATCTAGGAAGGTGTCATTTGTTACAGGCAGAGTTTAGACATTGATTTTAGAATAGAAACCCCCTTCTGACAATGTTGCATAGATTGATGAGATGGTTGATAATGTCACTATAAATGAGAATGTTACATTGATGAGATGATTGATAATGTCATTATAAATGAGAATTTTACTGCACTTATATTTGATTTTGTTTTAACAGTTAGTTTAGTTAGGCTAGGCAGTAGAATAAAAACCCAGGAATAAGATTTTTTGGGGGGATGGGGGGCGGGGGGTTCAAGAATTTTGTCCCTTAGAGGAAAATGCAATATTTTACTTTCACTTTTCATGTCTTGATGAATAAATTTTTCACAACGATTTTAGAATTTTTTGGGTATGAGAAGTCTTCCCTGTTTCAGCTTGTGTTAATTTTCTTCTTAAAAAAGAGTAATGAAGTTGTTGGGCTTTGATTTTACAATGTTGTGAGTTTGAGCTTCTGTGAATTAAAGTTAAAAACCCTTAATGATGCGCTCCTATTTTCGAAATTTCATTACACGCTAGTCATATTTATTCCAAAGTTGAAGATAAAAGATTATGTGCAAGGCAACCTGTTATCTAAAACTTTCCACCATCACTTCTTTCTTCTCTTTCTTCATTTGTATTTAACATTAGAAGGACACTTTGGAAACATTGTTCACATATGGAAATTTATAGGGTTTTAATCAAATTTCTGGGTTTTATAAAATGATGGGACATTCAATTAATTCTTTTACAGTTCTAAATAAATGTCTTGGGAACTGATCTCTTCTTAGTCAGAGATTGTCTCCCAAGGTATGACAAATGAGACAAGGAGTATTTCCAAGCAAAGAATCAGTGATAAAGGAAGATCCTATAACGGTAGTTGTATGGTGTCTTCTGTGCTTAAACGGCGGGAGACTTGGCACTCCTCCTGGTAATGGAGGGAGATTTAGAAAATTTATAGATCGACAGGTAGCCATGGGATCCCCTATGGTGTCAAATAGGGTGTGTGCTACTTTGTGTGATTGAGGGAAGGAGATGATTCTCAAGATAAATATATCACGTACATAAAACAAAGCGAAAATAAAATGATTACTTTCCATTTAACTTTAGACTATGTGATCAATCAAACAAAAAAATGTTCTTCATTTGTTTTTGCATATGAATAAAGATCCTATGAAGACCTATTCTTCCTTGCCACTCTCAAATTAACTCGGCCTTGCAAAGATATGTTCTGACGAGTACTGGGGCAACATCCTGAAAGAACTGGTGATGCCTTCTAGCAGTTAAAAAATCGACCAAGGTAATGGTTGAGGCTTCGGTGTTGCTTGCACGTCCACCTATAGGGATGGAAGCCCTAGATTTTGGCCACTAAATTACCTTCATCCCATGTGAGCATTTGAGTCTTTAGCTTCTTAGTAGTCAGTTACTAGTACCAAGCACTAGATGGGTCGGGTAGCCCCAAATAGTACCACACACAATGGACCTAAGTCGAACCCCCTCTGCATCGGATCTTTGCCATGCTTGGGTATTCTTTTCCGTGGGATGATTGAAGGATTTTAAGCTCCCTAAAAAGTTAACTTATATGTTTCAAAGATGTAATATGATCATGGCAGCATATGGAATACCTATCCCTGATGGTCCTAACCTGCACTATAAATTCTTTAGTGGCCCCTCTGGGGAATATAGTTGGTTAAAGTTATGGTAGTTTTTAAGGTCTTACTTTTCTTTAATGTGTGAGATTTAGACTAAAATAAGCTAAGTATCAAAAGCTCTAGAAACTGGATGCCTTCTAATACAAATCTTATAGAATCTTAGTGTATGATGTATAACTGTGTGCAAGTGATCAAGTGAGAATGAAAAGTGTGATAAGATGTGGATATTCGGTGGTCCATTACAATATTTTCCTAATTACACTATATTTCAGTTGTTCCTTGCATGAAAAAAGAAATTATGTGCGGATAATGTGTCGCTTACTCTTTCTCCTACTACACTATATGTGACTAAAGGGAGGTGGAAAACACAAGTGTGCTAAGAAGACTTTCATGGGCTAGCCCAGGTTCGCCTACAAGACATAAGGGAAGTAGAGATTAATTTCTTTTTGCAGTGACACTTGGCCCTAGTCCCAAAACTAATGAAATGAATAAATTCTTTGGTTAGTAACAAGCTTTGTGGATGATAGGCCACTTACGCTTTTACTAATTAAGCTATATGATTTGTAAAAACAAGCAAAATCGATTGAAAAATATGTGTTGAATTTGGCCACTTACTTTTCCCCCTAATTAATCTTTGTGAGAATTTGCAAATAAAAATAAAAACAAAGATAATCTAATTTCTAATACAAAAATTATAAAATCTTAGTGTGTGATGTGTAACTGTATGCAAGCCATCAAGTGAGCATGCAAAGTGTGATAAGATGTGGATATTCGGTGATCCATTACAATATATTCCTAATTACACTATATTTCAATTGTTCCTTGCATGAAAAACAAATGATGTGCAGATAATGGGTTGCTTACTCTTTCTCCTACTACATTATGTGTCACAAAAGGGAGGTGGAAAACACAAGTTTGTTAATAAGACTTTCATATGCTAGCCCAGGTTCACTTACAAGACGCAAGGGTAGTAGATATTACTTGCTTTCAGTAGTAACACTTGGCCCTAGTCCCAAAACTAATGAAATAAATAAATGTTTTGGTTAGTAACAAGATTTGTGCATGATAAGCCACTTACTCTTTTACTAATTAAGCTATGTCATTTGTAAAAACTAGCAAAATAGATTGAAAAATATGTGTTGAATTTGGCCACTTACTTTTCCCCCTAATTAAGCTATGTGAGAATTTGTAAATAAAAATAAAAACAAAGATAATCTAGTTTCTAATACAAAATTTGTAAAATCTTAGTGTGTGATGTGTAAATGTATGCAACCCATCAAGTGAGCATGAAAAGTGTGATAAGATGTGGATATTCGGTGATCTATTACAATATCTTCCTAATTACACTATATTTCAATTGTTCCTTGCATGAAAAAATATGATGTGCAGATAATGGGCCTCTTAATCTTTCTCCTACTACACTATGTGTGACTAAAGGGTGATGGAAAACACAAGTGTGCTAATAAGACTTTCATATGCTAGCCCAAGTTCGCCTTCAAGACACAAGGGAAGCAGAGATTACTTGCTTTCTGTAGTAATATTCACTAAAGGTTGCCAATGTCTTCAGCTAGAAAATATTCACTTGTGCATTCTGTTGGATGACTTTGGGCATATTTTGGATTGTACAAATATGTTTACGATTATGTAAAACTTTCATATATGTACATCTCTTTCGTATATGCGCAACTTCCGTATATGCACATCTCTTCTGTATATGCACATCTATTGTATATGTGCATCTATTATAAATGTGAAACTTCCAATATGAGCATATACTGAATAAGTGCATATACGAAAGATATACACATATATAGAAGTTATGAATATATGAAAGATGTGCACATCTTATGTATCACATATCTTCTGTATATGAGCAACTTCCATATATGTGCATAAATTTTGTATATGCACAACTTTCATATATGTGCATATACAAAAGGTATCCATATATAGAAGATATGCTCATATACGGAAGTTGCACATATACAGAATATGTATATATACAAAGGTTGTGCCTATATAGAGGTTGAAGTTTTGCACATATATGGAAATGTGCATATACCAAAGATATGCTCATATCTTCCATATATGTGTAACTTTCTTAAATGTGCATATCTTCTGTATATGCACATATTTTATGTATGTGCATCTACCGTATATGCGCAACTTCAATATATGGAAATTTCGCATATGCGAAAATTGTGCATATAGGGAAGATGTGTGTATATCTTTCATATATGCGAAACTTTTCTATATGCACATATCTTCTAGGTATATGTGCAATTTTTATATATATGCCTAACCTCCATGTATGTGAAACTTTAGTATATGTAATCTTTGTATATGTGCATCTACTGTATATACGCAACTTCTTTATATGAGCATATCTTTCGTATATGTTGTTGTAACATATTTTGGTACACTGAAAATTATAAATTTTTAGCTAGAAATTGTTAATTTATTTCTTGGCCAAATGCTAAGATATATATTGATTAAATGCTTTCAACAATTTATAAGTTTTAGTTTTAATTTTAAAGTACCATGATATTTTTATAAAACTATATATGGATACTTTCAAAATAAATATCTCTTTAAAATTAAAGTTGTCTTATTAATCATAAGCCTGCTGACATGGTGAATGTTCGCTATACCAACAAGGGGAACTAACCCGATCACAAGTCCCAATTAGACCTACTTTCGTTTAGAATGGCTAGTTCCACCGGGTTTTAAGCGACCCCGTAAACTGTTAAATGTGTTGATAGATTGCTTCCGGGAGGAAGACTTCAATTAAATCAACAAAATAAAATAGCTAACCACTATGTATGAAATCTTATCTACACTACTTCTAACTACTATAATCTAGTTCTAGCTATCCTAATCTATCCTGCAGGAGCATGATGAAAGAGATTAAACACCATAAATAAATTCCAATTCCAAAAGAATCAATTACTGAGTTCATGGATGAACAAGGTTGTATTAAAGCTTGATTTCAATCAGATTACTCATACAAGAATACACATTCCTTTCCGTACAAATAAACTAGCAACTAGTGTTTAATATGGTTTTGAATCAGAGATCGCTCATGAGTTCACCATGTAATTGAATCATATTCAAATAAACAAGACTAATCATGAACAATATGCCATCAATATACATAAACACAAATCACATTTATATTCATTCCAGTAGCAACACCCTACTTCAAAACACCTCAAAGCAAAGGAAAATAAATCAAAAACTACAGGCTCCTTCTTTGACCAAACAGTCTTCCTTATTCACAATAAATCAAAAATGTTCTTCAAAACAAAAATCCCCCATATCTTCTCCAGAGGGAATATTTATGCCCCTGGAAATGACTCTCAGTCTTCCCTTTTCACCCTTCGCCTTCCCTCTCCTTCCTTCATTATACAAATCAGAATAGACAGGGGAGCCAATTTGACACATAGAGGGCATTTCCTATCATTAGAGCGCTTCATTTCCTGGAGAACTGAAAGGTTATTGATCAGAGGGGATGACTATATGTCATCTCTTCATGATGTAATCTGGAGCGGTTTCGCTTTCGAAATATAGAGGCAACACCTGGACATATGACCACCATGCCATGAAACCCAATCTTCAAATAGACGTATCCACATGGGTAAACTCCTTGGATCTGCGCATGCATATTTTATTTGGAGTCGAACTTGAAGCTTATGCATCCACCCTTAGGCCTAGCTTGCCTTCTCTTGATCCTCACCTGCAGAAATGGCTAACATCAGTTACACATATATAAATATGATAAAAATTGCTTAAAAAACACAAATTTTTCATTCACGAAGCATTTATAACATTACGAGCAAAAATTGTGGAAGAATCGGCCCCTGGTCTTTAATCTACTCATTGATTTGGTCTTGTAAGCGAAAACTCGATTTACACTGAAAGTCCCCAAAAAACACAAGGTTGCATCCAAAGTCCGAACTTGAAAAACTACAGGTGGGAACCTATACCCTATCGGGTCCTCCATATCGCATCGCATCACTTTAATGAGCTTTCCCTTTGAAAAACCGTTACTATGGCATTGTATCGAATACATAAGAAAGTACGGGAAAAACTCACATTCGGCCATACAGCGGATTTCAAAAATCACATAACAGAGCCTATAATCATTGTCGGGTCCAACTCTTTCCCCTCCACTAACTGCATGACCCCCAAGCTCCGCCAATCGCAATATGCAATTGGGGTTGATGAACCTGAAATATATATATATGACACTTAATAGTCATGGCAGATCCGTGAGGAATGATTTACCTTTGAAAAGTCCCGACTTTAACATTTTTCGAAACAAAATAATGTATGGGAAAACCCTGTGTCCGGCCATAAGGCTAGACCTAAAAAGTTATATGCTCTAGTTTATAATCATCGACGGGGTCGGGGTATAACGATGTGCCTTATATATAGGCCCCAGACCCTGCCAATTACGATATGCGATTGGGAGGTTAGACTCAATAGAATATACATCGTGGTTAATATGGTTGTCGAGTCTGGAAGACGTACGCGCCCTTTATATATAGCTTTAGGGCTTGGCCAATAGCGATTTGCAATGGGGCTCTGACCCGAAATATATGCATTTGGGTTAGTAAAACCTTTCAGGTCCAGAAGCCATGAATGTGTAGTGTTAATTGCAATAGGCCCAAAAGGGATTTATGCATGTTTTGAGTATTTTTATTATAACGAGTTATAATCAGAAAAATGATGCGATAGAAGGTTTTGGGGGCTGAAAAGGTTCCGATAGAGGGAATGAATGGAAGGCCAGGCTGGGTGGTGAATGGACCATGCAGCAGGGATTAAATGGGGTTCTTGACCACCAAGACTTGAATATTTGGCTCAGCAACGAGTTAAAGTCTCTAGGGTTAAACAGATCATTCGGAGAGTTAGAAGATTGACCTTTTAGGGGACCCATTCAAATTGTTGCCAAGGCAAGTTTTGATAGGGTGGTGGTTGTGGCCACAACAATTGGCGAACCGCTGGGCGAACCAATTATCTCTGTTTCCCAATAAACCTTGGATCAATAGAACATTAGGGTGTTAGGATAAAATTGAAATGCAGACTATATAGATGGACAAGCCTGGGTTCCACTTAAACATTAACTGCTTTAGGAGGGATAGAGACAAATAACTTCTACTTACTGATAGGATTTTGACAGGCATTCTCCAATGGCAGTATTATGGGGTTTATTGACCTTCCTTTACCTGTTTCTCACTTTCAAAAATCCTTTTGGGGCCATCACTGGTCTATCCATACATGTTTAGGTGTGTACCTCAGCTCTTTATTACTCATCAAATTTGATGTAGACATGCTTATCTTGCACTTTATATGAGAATTTCAGTGCTATATTTTCATTGATTAAATGGGATGCAGTCATGGATCATGCCATATTTTTAAACCGCTTAAGCAAGGTTTGGCTTGCTATGTCAACCGGTACTCTGAGCCCAGCAATAGACCTTACTCAAACTGACTTCCCAAACAACCTGTCCTTCCAGATTGGAACAAGGACTTGACATTTCATTTTTTTTATTTTTTTTTGTAGATAAGTCCTTCCAGTTTCAGGCACAAGGACTAGAGCACAGTTGGATTTTCCACAGGGTATATGACAGTGAGCTTAGCCCATGAAAGAAGGTTTACTTGTGGATAACAGGTATTGGACAATTTATTGTGGCGGATGGGACGAATGGAGAATGACTGTAAATGTTATAGGCAAGTATACGCTAGGTCTGAGTGGGATTTATTCAAAGTGCAGCGTCCCTCCATGCCATTCCAGTTGTAGTTACACATTCTTGTTTTATAAAGATGCCCCTACATGCCACAGATATCCAAGTTATCAACAAATCTTACCCAGTTCTCAACAGATGCCAGTGAGTGGGTTGGTTTGAATTCTACAACTGATTTTCAAGTTCTCATGGGTTGATAGAAAGTTTGTTTGATTTGTAGGGTAATAATGGATTTAGGAACAACAGAATCATCAACAGGTTAATGAGGAAGGGAAAGGTTGAAAGTGGTGAATGAGGGCAAATCTGAGAGGTAAAACGAGGTTGGAGGACAGAAATCAGCTAGCTGAGAAAGGACTGTGATTCAAAATAGCAGAAAAATAAACTTTGCAGAAAATAAAAGGGAAAGACAGAAATACAACTAAACTAACAGTAAAAACACAATGAATCCTAGTCTAATCAGGAAGTAACCACCATGTGGTGGTACTAGAAGTATCTCTTAAGATGATGGCCATTAACAAGGAGTTTCTCAGTATCTCCCTATGGAATTTTCAATCTGTAAGTTCCCTAGCTAATTTTTTCCTCAACTTGGAGTGGGCCTAGCCATAAATGTTGGAATTTCGTGTCCCCGCCCTTTGGGGTGATGCTATCAAACTAGGGGGAATTTATTAGAGCATTGTACCAATTCCCCTGGTTGTCAATGACAAACACGCGGATCACGCAGATGAAGTTTTTATTTGAGGATTCTGCAACTCTATTTCCGTGGGAGTAATAGCTCAATGCATATCTTATGCGAATTGATTTATTCATAGCAAATTTTGTTAGCTTTAGTGACGAAAAATAGGAAGCGTTATTAAACATGAGAGTGTTAGGGATGCCAAACCTGTTGATAATGGATTTCCCAATGAAATATATTACCTCGTTTTTACTCTCACTCATAAGCTTGTCATGCTCCCTTTCAACGACGAGTTCATTTCTGAATGTCTTTTCGCAATGCAGGAGCTCAAGGATCTACTTTTCACCTTTGAATGCCTGCCAATTTGAGATGTTATCAGGTATGAATAACCTAAAAATCAATTCAACATAATATTTATTCTTGTTTAAGCTAAGATCAGGCAAAGGTTTTGCAGCCAAACCAGTCATCCGATCCACATCTTGGTTTTGTCATCGAGGTATGTGTATGATATTAGAAGAATTAAAACTGTTAATTAAACTCCATACCTCATGTTGGTATCTTTCCAAGTATGATGAACTGTAATGTATTCTTTCCATTTCTTGGTCCACGATTATCTATGAGTCACCAGAAACTTTGAGATTTCTCACCTTCATATCAAGGCCCCTTTTCAAGCCCTGTAGCAAGCCTCTGTATTCTGTCGTGTCATTGGTGCACGCAGACTCCAATCGGCTAGCCATCGAATGTTGGTTCCCTTGTGGGTCAATAAGAATGCTTCCAGCACCTACACCTTCAAGGAAGTTAGAACCATTAAAATATAGTGTCCAAACATTAGAGTCTAATGTTACATTAACTAAAGTGCTTCCAATGAGACTAGTTTTGTCATCTACTATATTACAGGTTGGTTTGTCAGTTGGACTATGCGGGAGAGATTCCAACCATGTGTTTATTTCAGTTCCTTCACTTATTTTAGCATGGAATTTCCCAAAATAGGTTTTTGTGGCACAAACATTGAAACTGTAATTCCCAAGGATAGAGTTGGTAAAAATTACAGGTTCATTGGACCATTTAACTCTGTCACCACATACTTCATGTATCTTTCACGATCAATTCTCAGTATATCACCTTTTCCCCTCTGAGGCAACAAGAGATGGGACCAATCAGTTAAGAAATATCCATTCAGATTTGATGACCAGTCCCTACTGAGCAACATTCCATAAGCCTCGGGTATGTCAACTACCACTATGTCAACGACTTGTGTGTATTGTGGTTTAGAAGCCATTTGAACCAACACATCTTTTAACTCCCCAATTACTTTCACATTTGTCCTGTCTAATTGCATAATCTGAGTCCCTGTTTTCTTAGGTATAGCATGCAGTCTTTTGGCAACAGCATGAGGCATAATAGTGGATGAGGCACTGGAATCTACCAAGCAATTGTGCACGTTCATGTTAAGGATTTCCAAAGTGATAAGGAAGGGTGGAGTCATGGATTTGAATTTCCTGCCTACCATGGCTACACTGACATCTTAGAAGTTTCAATTCATCTTTGATAGGGTGGCTTCTATGGCTGCTAGCTTTTGGGTAGAATTGGGAGTATTAACAAGTCTGGAGATTGACTTCTTGGGTTGGCTACTTGGAATGGTGAGAGATTTGCAATTTCGTTCATTCATATATTTTAGGAGAAAATCCCTTTGCTGCGTTAATTTTATCAAATCGAAGTATGTTATATTAACCCTAGATTTCTTAAGATCATCTACAAATTTGTAATCAATGTTATAAATAGGGTAGGGCAGAGTAAACATACAAGTTTTGATGTTCTTAGGTGGGAGTTTACCATTCGGAGTCGCCTTCGTTGCAGTGGGAGCTTCATTTTCTTTCTCGGGATGGTTTGCAATAGGGGTACTCTTATATTGACCGTTGGGTCCACTCTTCTCAATAGGAACTTTGGGAGCAAGTTACTTCACAGGGCAGACATCTTTCTTGGTCACATCTACAGGCTTCATCACACCTGCAAGTGGCCCTTTGCTTCGTGTGTGGATTTCATTAGTGTCTATTTCTGCCATACTATCTCCTTGGTCATCATCGTTCTCATTTCTATAGAAATCCCATAGTACGTTGATTTGGTGTTCTTCTTCCAAGGGCTCTTCTACTTGGTATTCTTCCTCGTCTTCTTATTCTGGCTCTAGCTCCACTATAGGTTCTTCTTAGTTGAGGAGTGATCCGATAAGAACCAACTCTTTTGTGTTTAAATTATCTTCATTGGGTGGAGCAGGCAGTGCAAGTGGACCATGACTACCTTCTGTCTTCTTATGATAGAAAGGCTTGAAGGGCTTTCTGTTGTTATAGTCTCCTCCACTAACACCAGTACTCTCTCCATGATTCCTTTTCATATCGATGACTGTGTTTGTTAGTTTCTTAATGATCTGATGCAAACCTTCCACATCCATGGTGTCCTTGTCTATGGTTTCAGCCCCTTTGTTATCACTCCCATTATTCTTCTTGGATGCTTGAGAGACTTTCTTTTCTCCAGTTGTAGGGTGGCACGTTGTGAGACCGAGCATTTAATTCTCAACCTTTACTACTTCATCGATAGCACCTTGTAAGGTCTGTGCATTACTCCTTTTGACCCACATCACAGTAGGGACAGGGAGAGTAGTGATGTAGAATTCCATGAGAACCTATTTTGTAGGGTTGGCAGTGGCTAGGATTTTGTTGAACGAGGTGTTGAACCGAATATTGAAATCCTTAGCCTTTTCTTTGGTTTCCATTTTCAAACAGGATAGTTCTAGGACTAAAGCAGTAGGGGTTTTTGTCATCGCCATACTTGTCTAAAAAGTCCTATTGAAAGGCAGCACATGAGGTGATCGATCTGGTTCTCAAGTTAAAGTACCATGTGGAAGCTGCACCAGTCAGGGTAAAAGGGAATAGGTGACAGGCTATATCTTCATCAGCTACCCCCAACATGCGCACGGCCAAGAAGAACGAATTGATATGGTTTTCAGCAACGTCTCCCCGCTAAGGGTCGAATTTAGGCAATACCTTTTCTGCATTCTTGGGTAAGTGATGTTGCTGCCCAGGTATTGCCACAGCATCCTGAGCGAGCTAGGGAAGCAGTGCTCCTGGAGGAGGTGGGGGTTGCTTTCCACCTGGTAGAGGAATATTAGCCATATCAAGGATAGGGATGTGTTGGTTGAGGTTTTCTCCGTTAGGATTTTCTAAATCAGGCAAGGGATTTCTTTCAGAAGGGGAATCCTCAGGAATTTCTTCCCCAGGAGAGTCGATGATATATAAAGAATCAAGCATAATATCTTCAAGAGAAGGGGATGCAGACGTTTCTTCGTTTACGTGATAGACCCTTGGCTTTATTTTCTCTATCAGAGGTAATGACTGAAAGATAGGGAGCTATGATAGAGAACGAGCGTAAGCCTGAGTAAGTCTTCTGACTAGTTGTTCCTGAGTGACAGGATACTCCCACAGTGTCTCTTCTTCGAAGTGAGGCTTCTCCAAACGAGAGGAAGGATATTTTCGACCTTCACAATCCATGTATTAATCCTTTTGAATCTGTGCGTGGCACTTATAAATGAATTCTTGAAAAGTTGTGGATGGTGGTTCAGGCCCTCCCTCTAGCGCCAATTTGTTGACATGGCAAATGTTCGCTATACCAATAAGGGGAACTAACCTGTTCGCAAGCCCTAATTAGACCTACTTTCATTTGGAATGGCTAGTTCCCACTGGTTTTAAGGGACCCCGTAAAATTTTAAATGCATTGATAGATTGCTTCCGAAAGGAAGACTTCAATTAAATCAACAAAATAAAATAGCTAACCTCTATGTATGAAATCCTATCTACACTACTTCTAACTACTCTAATCTAGTTCTAGCTATCCTAATCTATCCTAATTCCAAGTCCAAAAGAATCAATTACTGAGTTCATAGATGAACAAGGCTATATTAGAGCTTGATTGCAATCAGATTACTCATACAGGAATACACATTCGTTTCCATACGAATAAACTAGCAACTGGTGATTAATAGATTTTGAATTAGAGATTGCTCATGACTTAACCATGTAATTGAATCATATTCAAATAAACAAGAATAATCATGAACAATATGCCATCAATATACATAAATACAAATCACATTTATATTCATGCCAGCAGCAACACCCTACTTCAAAACACCTCAAAGCAAAGGAAAATAAATCAGAAACTACAGGCTCCTTCTTTGACCAAATAGTCTTCCTTATTCACAATAAATCAAAACTGTTCTTCAAAACAAAAAGCCCCCATATCTTCTCCAGAGGGAATATTCAGGCCCCTAGAAATGACTCTCGGTCTTCCCTTTTCACCCTTCACCTTCCATCTCCTTCCTTCATTATACAAATCAGAATAGATTAGGGGAGCCAAGTTGACACGTAGAGGGTGTTTCCTGTCATTAGAGCGCTTCATTTCCTAGAGAACTGAAAGGTTATTGATCGGAGGGGATGACTGTGTGTCATCTCTTCATGATGTAATCTGGAGTAGTTTCACTTTTAGAATACATAGGCAACACCTGGACATATGACCGCCACGCCATGAAACCCAATCTTCAAATAGACATATCTGCATGGGGAAAATCCTTGGATCTGCACATACATATTTTATTTGGAGTCGAACTTGAAGCTTATTCATCCATCCTTAGGCCTAGCTTACCTTCTCTCGGTCCTCACCTGCAGAAATGCACATATATAAATATGATAAAAATTGCTTAAAAAACACAAATTTTGCATTCACAAAGCATTTATAACATTACGAGCAACAATCGCAGAAGAGTCAGCCCCTGGTCTTTAATCTACTCATTGATTTGGTCTTGTAGGTGAAAACCCGATGAAAGTCCTCGCAAAACACAGGGCTACATCCAAAGTCTGGACTTGAAAAACTATAGGCGGGAACTTATACCTTATCGGATCTGCCATATCGCATCGCATCGCTTTAATGGGCTTTCCCTTTGAAAAACTATGACTATGGCATTGTATCGAATACATAAGAAAATACGGGAAAAACCTGCATTCGGCCATACAACAGATTTCAAAAATCATATATCAGAGCCTATAATCATCGTTGGTTCCGGCTCTCATCCCTCCGCTAACTGCATGACCCCCGGGCTCCGCCGATCGTGATATGCGATTGGGGCTGGCGAACCTGAAATATATAAATGACACTTAATAGTCCTGGCGGGTCCATGGGGAATGATTTACCTTTGCAAAGTCTGGACTTTAATGTTTTTTGAAACACAATAATGTATGGGAAAACCTCATGTCCGACCAAGGTCAGACCTGAAAAGTTATATGCTCTGGTTTATAATCTTCGGTGGGTCCGGGGTATAACGATGTGCCTTATATATAGACCCCAGACCCTGCTGATTGTGATATGCAATTGGGAGGGCAGACCCAATAGAATATACATCGTGGTTAATATGGTTGTTGGGTCCGGAAGATATACGTGCACTTTATATATAGATTTGGGGCTTGGTCAATAGCGATTTGCGATGGGGCTCTAGACCCGAAATATATGCATTTGGGTTAGTAAAACTTGTCGAGTCCAGAAGCCAAAAGGGATTTATGCATGTTTTGAGTATTTTTATTATAACGAGTTATAATGGGAAAAATGATGCGATAGAAGGTTTTGAGAGCTAAAAAGGTTCTGATAGAGGGAATGAATGGAAGGCTACGCTGGGTGGTGAATGGACTATGCAGTAGGGATTAAACAGGGTTCTTGACCACCAAGACTTGAAAATTTGGCTCCGCAACGAGTTAAAGTCTCTGGGGTTAAACAGATCATTTGGAGAGGTAGAAGACTGACCTTTTTGGGGACCCATTCAAAATTGCTGCCAAGGCAAGTTTTGATAGGGTGGTGGTTGTGGCCATAACAAAGCCATAAGCCAATTCAAAGTTCAGTATAAGTGAAAGTCTAAAGGCAAGGGATGAGTCTACAGGAAGAGGATATACAATCACCGTATAATTATAACTCTAGCCAAAACCCATTTATTTCATATTGTGTAACCAAACTCTAGCAGAATCCTAGTTCCTTTATTATATCAAATAACTCTAGCTGCAACCCATGTGTTTCTTACTGCAATCACAATATTGTAATGGCCATTTCACCAAACAACTACTCCCATACGATTATGATAACCCTGGTCCCATGCTGCCACGTATACCCTTTACCATTTACATAGAATCAACCCCCCAAAGCCTTCAACCCAACCTCCGCAATTGGAGGTAAGAACTTCATATCAAAAGGGGAGTGCATATTATAGTCAAAAAGCAATGTTTCGACTAAAATACAAAGAGAAACATCCCAAAAACCATTTGCATTCAATACATGTGGTCCATATAGGCCACGTCACACATTGCATCGACGGATCACAGTTTTTCCAACGTGCATAGGCCTTTGGCCCCAATCGCTGATATGCAATGGGACCCGGACCCAAAATACGTTGAAGTAGATTTAATATATTAACGATTGCAATGTCCCTCCTCTGTCGATTGCGATCGTCGATCTGAACATGGACCCGAAAGCGTTATCTGCCAATTTTAATAATGTTTGTGAGAATAATTTCGACAAAATCACATAAAAAAACATTTGTCGACGCGTTTCAAACCAACCAGTGTGGTTCATCGTCAGGACAAGTTGAAGATCCAATCTGAGCGATCAGTTAAATAGGGACAGCAGGCCATTCCAACAGCTAAATTTTCCAGAAAAACCGTTAAAGGACCCCTAACGGCTAGGTTTGACCAGACCCAAGGGGAGGGACCCAAATTTTACTAATTCTTTTATTTATCACTTTTATTATAATTATTATATACATATATAAATTATATATAATATTATTTATTCATATTAATATTATTATTACCAATATTAATATTATTATATTAATATAATTATTTACCATTATATATATTTTTCATTTATTAACCATTATATAATTAGAGTAATACATTATTAGTATAAACCTAACATTTTATTATTAAAGGTAATATTTTTATCTATAATTTAATTAAAATCAATTTTTATTTTGTTTATATATTATTATTGTATATTATAATATTCCTATATTATCTATAATATATATATTTAAAATATTTTACCATATTACCTAATGAAAAATATAATTTATACTTATTACTATATTAATATAACATAATATTTCTAATATACTAATATTAAATCAATTAATAAATAATACTATTTTTAATTTATCATAATGGTTAATATTATTTATTATATCCTATTATCCTATTATTAAATAATAAGGTTTAAATCTCGACCTAATTAAAGCTAAGGAAATTATTATTTTATATTTTATTATATTTAATTTATTTAATTATTTATTAATGTTAATATTATTAATATTCATATTCCTATTAAGATAAAGTAATAAAAATATAAACTACTATCTTATTAAATCTTATTAATATATATTATTTAATAATATATATTTACCATATTACCTAACTAAAAATATTTATTTATATTTAATTACTATATTAATAATAACCTTAATATTTCCAATATACTAATATCATTAATAAATATTATTTATTTAAATTATTAGAATAAACATAATGGTAAATATTATTATTATATCCCTATTATCCTATTAATTAAAGCTAAGGAAATTATTATTTTATATTTTATTATATTTAATTTATTTAATTATTTATTAATGTTAATATTATTAATAATATTCATATTACTATTAAGTTAAAGTACTAAAAAAATATAAACTACTATCTTATTAGATTGGGCAGTTTCACCATCGGAAGTTTAGAGAGGCCCTAGAAATCGAAAAAAGGCCTAAGAATCTTAATAGGGATGACGACTGGAAGATTAGTAGTTGCTGGATCCCAGCCCTATCTTCCTAGCCTCCTCATTCCTGGTTGTCTTTTGTTTCGTGTCCAGTGTGAGTGATATATTTAATAACATTCGTTTCATTCCTAACAAATAAAATTAGCCTTATGATAAAGTTATAGCTTGGGCTATTAGTCCTAGTAGTAATAATAATATTAGTCCTTTAGAAACCATTTCTCAGATTATAGGCTAGCCAAAAGTTAAGATTAATAATAATATTATTAACTACTTTCTCTTAATAATAAGATAGTAGTTTATATTTTTTTAGGTACTTTAACTTAATAGTAAATATGAATATTAATAGGTATTAACATTAATAAATAAATAATAAATTAATATATAATTAAAATAATAATTTCCTTAGTTTAATTAAGGTTCTAGATTTAAATCTTTACTTTTATATAAGGAATATAGGATATAATCATAATATTTAACCATTATGGTTATTCTAATAATTTAAATAAATAATATTTATTAATGATATTAGTATATTGGAAATATTAAGGTTATTATTAATATAGTAATTAAATATAAATAAATATTTTTAGTTAGGTAATATGGTAAATATATATTATTAAATAATATATATTAATAAGATTTAATAAGATAGTAGTTTATATTTTTATTACTTTATCTTAATAGGAATATGAATATTAATAATATTAACATTAATAAATAATTAAATAAATAAAATATAAAATAATAATTTCCTGAGCTTTAATTAGGTCGAGATTTAAATCTTACTTTTAATAATAGGATATAATAATAATATTTACCATTATGATAAATTAAAATTTAAATAAATAATATTTATTAATGATATTAGTATATTGGAAATATTAAGGTTATTATTAATATAGTAATTAAATATAAATAAATATTTTTAGTTAGGTAATATGGTAAATATATATTATTAAATAATATATATTAATAAGATTTAATAA
>APFE031026536.1:47537-71991 GCA_000404065.3 Pinus taeda
ATATTTAATTTCTATATAAATAATAACATTAATATTTCCAATATACTAGTATTAAAATCATTAATAAATATTATCTATTTTAATTTATCATAATGGTAAATATTATTATTATATCCTATTATTAAAAGTAAGATTTAAATCTCGACCTAATTAAAGCTCAGGAAATTATTATTTTATATTTTATTTATTTAATTATTTATTAATGTTAATATTATTAATATTCATATTCCTATTAAGATAAAGTAATAAAAATATAAACTACTATCTTATTAAATCTTATTAATATATATTATTTAATACTATATATTTACCATATTACCTAACTAAAAATATTTATTTATATTTAATTACTATATTAATAATAACCTTAATATTTCCAATATACTAATATCATTAATAAATATTATTTATTTAAATGATTAGAATAATGGTAATCATTATTATTTTATCCCTATTATCCTATTAAGATTTAAATCTAGACCTTAATTAAAACTAAGGAAATTATTATTTTTATTATATTATATATTTAATTTATTTATTTATTTACTAATGTTAATATTATTAATATTCATATTACTATTAAGATAAAGTACTAAAAACATAAACTACTATCTTATTATGAAAATTTAGCTGTTGGAATGGCCTGCTGTCCCTATTTCACTGATCGCTCAGATTGGATCTTCAACTTGTTCTGACGATGAACCACACTGGTTGGTTCGAAACGTGTCAACAAATGATTTTTTATGTGATTTTGCCGAAATTATTCTCACAAACAAGATTATGGATCACAGAAGTTTGAATTCTTTAATAATTTTAATAATATTTCAGGTCTGCCAAGCCAAGTTTTACGAAGTTTTCCTTTGTTAAAATATGTTTGTAATATAAAATGAAAATCAACACCCTAACCACCATGGCCTCTCCTACGTCGATACAATTGCGATTTGATCTTGATTCCTCTGCGATCCTTTTCTAAATTTAGAGGTCATGTAATCCCTGTATATCTGATATGAATCTTCTTCCTCCCTATTTGATCTCCCCACACCTGATCACTCCTCTGCTTCTTTAATCCCCTGCTCTATCTCCAATTTTCACCTTTTTCCCCTATTCATTATGTAACATAAATACAACATCCAGACAGGGAAATGTGACAACAAGTCAGAAAACGATGTAGCAGGAAGGGAGCAGAATACTTGAAAAGGGATAGCAAGTGCAGCAAAATACAAGAAAGGGTGAAAGCAAGGCCAATTCAACACCTGTGCAGCTCCATTTCAAGATCAGATAATCAAATAACACAACAAAATATGCACCAACATTTTCTTTAATTCAGATCTATTTTTCTGTAATAAATCTTGCATTTTGTTTTAAGATATTTTTATGTAAACATTATAAATACTTCGAATCTTGAAGTAATTTGTGTGAGATTTTGATTTCAAGGCTCTTCACTTTGTAATAACTTCTATTATAGGATTTCTAATGAAATCCTTCCGGCTCTAGTTTGACAGAATTTTGTGTTTTCTAGTATGTCTTTCTAATGTTTCCATAACTTGTTTTTTGCACATGTTCAAACTATTATAGAAGATTTGGGTAAGAATAAATTGCTTTTTAATCTTTATGAAATCCCCTGTAAATTAATAATCATTTAAATATATTAGTATATTGGACTTTCTATCTGTGTTAGTTCTTCTTTGAACTGATTTTATTGTTTGTCCTTCTATCTTCTCCTAAATATGTTTTGTTGGGTTGTATAAATATTCTACACGCATCCAAATTTCCCTAGTTTTTAAGTAGTCAAAATGACTACTCAATTATTAGGAATCTCCTTACATTCTTCTATCATAATCCTAGAAAATTTAAGTCATTTTGTCAGGCTAAAAGCTGACACTTTGAGAAGGGACCCTGTGAGAGAGGCCTTTAATCATGAATAGGGATTTTCATTAATCGCCAACCACCCCCAATTAAAACCATAAATTTTGCCATTTTGCTTCAAAGATTGTTTTTCGGTGATAGGTGAACAACGTTAAACAAAGCCTCGTAACAACTAAGGGAGCCCCCTCTGGTTCAAGGGCCAGCTTGAACCTAAAGGTTGGTTGAGTTGGTTTCCTATCGTAGTTTTGCAGCCAAGGACTACCTACAGGAAAGAAAAACAACATATGCGTAACTTTATTATATGTGCATATCTTCCGTATATGCACATCTTTTATATATGTGCATCTACTGTATATGCGCAACTTCCATATACAAAAATTGCACATATACGGAAATTGTGCATATACGAAAGATATGCGCATATCTTCCGTATATGTGTAACTTTCTTATATGTGCATATCTTATGTATATGTGTAACTTTCTTATATGTGCATATCTTCCGTATATGCACGCCTTTTATGTATGTGCATCTATTGTATATGCACAACTTCCGTATTTGGAAATTTCGCATATACGGAAGTTGTCCATATACAAAATATATGCGCATATCTTCTGTATATACGAAAATTTTCTATATGCACATATCTTCCAAGTATATGTGTAACTTCCAAGTATATGTGCAACTTCCATATATATGCATAACCTCCATGTATGTGCAACTTTAGCATATGTAACTTTTGTATATGTGCATCTTTTGTATATGTGCATCTACAGTATATGCGCAACTTCCATATATGGAAATTATGCGTATACAAAAGATATGTGCATATCTTCTGTATATGCAAAACTTCTCTATATGCACATATCTTCCAGGTATATGTGCAACTTCTGTATATACACATAACCTCCATGTATGTGCAACTTTAGTGTATGTAACTTTCGTATACGTGCATCTTTTGTATATGTGGATCAACCGTTTATGCGCAACTTCCTTATATGTGTAACTTTCTTATATGTGTATATCTTCTGTATATGCATGTCTTTTATTTATGTGCATCTACCGTATAAGCATAATTTTCGTATATATGTGCATCTACCATATATGCATGTCTTTTATATATGTGCATCTACCGTATAAGCGTAATTTTTATATATATGTGCATTTACTGTGTGTGTGCAACTTCCATATACAGAAATTGCACTCATACGGAAATGTGCATATACGGAAGATATGCACATATCTTTTGTATATGCACATATACGGATTTTGTGTATATACAGAAAATCTAATTGAACATCATGTATGAAATTACTTGAATCACATATCCATTGTACTCTTTGAGCACTAAGTCGCTTTCAGTGCTAGGGGCATTACTAAGAACATATGGTAAGAGAGGTCTATCTGAACTTATTATATTTAAAATTATTATTTCAAAATAATGGTTATTTTTCAACGAATTATTGATTTTTTTATAATTTAAACTATGGTTATGGTTATGGACCAAAATAATGGCACTGTGTCCTTATTCAAATATTAAAATACACATTGTTTCTCACACACACATATATATTACTAATAAGAGAATATTAAGAAAATTAATATTATTTTTAAAATTATTTAATATAACCTATATCTTTATAAATAATTATATTATCATTATACTAATATTTTTTTCAACATTTTAAAAATTAAATTAACAATTTTTAATTGAATTTAAAATATAATAAATTTTTTTAAACATTCAAAAACACCCATTTTAGCTATTTTAAATTCTAAAAAAATTATATAAATTTATTATTAATTTTTATTGTTTAAGCTTGGGAGTACCTTTCTATGAATCATATCCAAAGTAGGTTATAGAATATATGTCTGTTGGCCTCAACCTTCCCTAAGGAAACCAGGTTTTTTGGCCGCCGATCAGCATCACAAGCCATCCAAAACATAAACAATTTCAATATGTCCATCCAAGATTTATAGGCTACCATATCTATCACTCATCTATATGTACTACTGACAATGTAAATGGTATCCGAATAGATCATAAAAACAACAAAAAACATCAGAAACTTTCAGAAATATTATGACTCCTCGATAGTCAAATCATCAGACGAATCTACTAGGGGAGGGTCCTTTGTACTCAATCCTGACATTTCATTTTGCTGCAGACTTTGCAGTTGTTTTTCCATGTAGCCAAGGTGGACATTCTGATGGTACTTATGTACACATACTACCTGTATTTCCCATTGAAGGTCCTTGAGGATTGGTTCAGATTATTGGGTTTGTTGGGGGTCGTCCAAGTTCTGGGTTTCTGACATGGCCCTTGTCAGTAAGCTCTACATTACCCAATATAGTTGGACTGCATGTTTGAACGGATTCAGCCTTCCTCAGGTGTGTCTAGAGTCCTCGAGCCTTGGTTGGACAAACATTATGGAGTCCTGTGACAGTTGTGGGTTGAGATACTAGTTCTGGAGCCAGGTTGGAACAAACACTTTGGTGCCCTAGACAACATGGGTAGAGACTAATCTGATGATTATTAGTGATGTCTGACTGTGAGGTGGAATTACTAGTTGACAGTTGAGGTGGTTTGGCCTCTAGAAGCCCTAGTTTGGTTTTGTTGGTTTATTCCATGAGATCCCACATTCACGCTTGGAATATGGCACAAGGGTAATAGGTTGAAAGAAATATTTGGTTCAGCCTAGTCTAGCGCTTTGGTGCCCTGGGCAACTTGGGTAGAGACTGATCTGGTAATGGTTAGTGATATCCGGCTGTGAGGAGGAATTACTAGTTGAGAGTTGAGATGGTTTGGCCTCTGGAAGACCTGGTTTGGTTTTGTTGGTTTGTTCCATGAGATCCCACATTCACACTTGGAATATGGTACAAGGGTAATAGGTTGAATGAAATATTTGGTTCAGCCCATTCTATGGTCAGGTGGTACATGGAAGTCCCTGACTTGGTTGGAATTTTCATGTTAATAAGATGTATTTTCTATTGTGATCTATGAGCATATGTATTTATTATGATGGTGATAATATGGTTGCATTATCATGGTTTATATGTTGGTTAGCCGTTGGTTTCTATGATAATTATTTGTTGGTTATATGATGTATAATGTTTATGGCTCTTGACATGTTTTCTGAATATATGAATGGTTGATGGATGCATGGACTAACAAATGTTATTTCAACTATTATGAGAGGGAATTAGACCTTCTTGGTGAATCTCAAATAAGTTTCAGATCCCTATGTTGAGATATGTATTGACCTGTAGATTACATGTATGTCATGTGTTTGATGAAATCTTTGTCATGGATAGGCCTAGTTAGGTCAAGTTTTTGTCTATGTTTAACCATGGCACACACCCTCTCTATGAGGGTTTTTACCCCCAAGTGATATTTCTAATTCTATTAGGTAGTTTGACAAAAATGGAGATGAAAATAGGTCCTAATACTAAATTCAAGGGAAGTTATGTAATAAAAATGCCTATGCATACTTATAAATTCAAAAAAATAGTGGCAATTTTT
This sequence comes from Pinus taeda, assembly GCA_000404065.3. Lineage (NCBI taxonomy): Eukaryota > Viridiplantae > Streptophyta > Pinopsida > Pinales > Pinaceae > Pinus > Pinus taeda. The sequence goes on from APFE031026536.1 coordinate 52,925, forward strand.
CCTTCAAGCTGTAGTCAAAGGCACTCGATAGATATGTCTAGCGATGTTGATACACTGATTAAAAAATAATTTCGTATTCATGTAGTTGAAGCTAAGTAATGGTGTCATAATCATGCACATTGACACTATAAAAGTGTAGTGGCTAGGGATTGAATAAGTCAATGGACTATTGTATTGGCATTACCTTCCTTGTCCTTAATTTTCAACTAAGATTGTTGTAGGAAACTATTCACTTGATCTGTCTTGTGATTTATAATGTAGAATATGAAGGAGAAAATTGTAGGGGCTTATGGTCAGTCTCTATGATTATCTTTTTGCCTAGAATATAGTGTCTCCATTTCTTAAGTGCTTGCACATGGCATATAATGCGCTTTCATAGGTTGAATACTTACAAGAAATATCATTGAGATTTTTTGAGAGAGATAACACTAGGTGACTAACTTGAGTGAGTATTGTTTCCATAGCATAGTATAAGGTGTCAATCTCTATTTCAATTGGTTAATGTAAATAAAGTAAAGTGACCATTGGGGTTGTACAAATCTTGCCTTTGTGTCTTTCAAAAGTTTGGTATTCCATTGATGTCCATTTGAACATTGTATTCCACCTCCCTTAATCAATTCATTCACGAGCCAAGAAATGTCACCTAATCTTAACTCAAATATGCAACAAAAAAGAATTGCTAAGCCAAGAAAACTCCTTACTACATGTGTGTCCCTCAAAGTGGGCCAATCTTTTATGACTTAGATTTTTTCCAGGTTGACTCAATGCCTACAAAGTTGATAAGATGGCCCAAATACTTGATATTATTCATGGAAAAAGAGCACTTCTCCAAGTGTATGCAGAGTTTATGTTATTTAAGAGAGTTAAGCACTAAAGTTATTGCAAATTCTTTATTCACAATTTGTTATAAATTACCCTACCATCTAAATCGAGAATAACACATGTGCCTAAAAAAGGTTGAAGACCATTGTCGATTTAATCATGAAGATAGTAGGTGTATATGTATTCAAATAAACCTTCCTTGATTTTGAACATAGCTTTCCAAACATTTGACTCTATGGGGATTTGATGATATCTCAAATTGAAATTGAGTTTGGTAAATAAATTAGCATCCTTAAAGAAACTGATTGAATTATCTATTTATGGAAGAGAATACATATTTTTCATTGAAATATTTGAGATCCATGTAGTCAATGCAAATGTGCAATGTCCCATGTTTCATAGGATTAAGACATTTGGACTACCACAAAGAGAGGACCTAGGTTTAATATACCCTTTTTCAATTGATTCTTTAATTTATGTATGGGTTTCTTGATTTTCTAAAATAAACCTTCTTTAAACATATGCATTACGTAGTGAAGAACCTAGAAAATGATCTTTAAGGAATTTTACTTAACAATATAGTAGTACTCCTATTGTGTCTTTGAACACATCTTTATGTGCTTCAATTACTCTATCAAATTGGCGATGATATTTACCAGCACTTGTTACATTGACAACATGAATTAGTTTAATTAATTAAGCTAGTTAAAAGAAATTAATATTTCATAAATATGCAAAGAAAATAAACATGCAAAAAAAAAATTAATTAGATAAATATGTAAAAAGAAATAGATTAACTTAATCAATCAAATTATAAACTATAGAAATTATAAACTACAAATAAAATAAAAGCTTAATAATTAAATTATTTCATTTGGATTTAGACAATGCTTTAAGAGTCCTCTCTGAAAAAATTGAGAGAGTTTTCCTTTCATACAAAACATTTCTTTAAAAATAAAATAACAACCAATAAATGAGATTGCAAGTTTCTCATATGGTTTGCTAGCAATTAGCAAACAATAAATATGTCTCCACAAATATCTCATATGGTTTGTTAATAATTAGAAAATAATAAACTACTCATACATAATTCCAAAATAATTATTAACAACTAAATTGATCATGTCTAGTATTAATCATGATTGAAATAATAGAATAACTATGTAACAACATCAACTCAAGGTTCCAATGGCTCATGGTTCCAGAGTTGCAGTAATAGCATGAGCTAGAGTTGGGGCAACAAGTGTTGTAGCACCAGAGTTGTCGTAATGGCATGAATTGGAGTTGTAGCAACAAATTTTAGAGTTGTAGCAACAGGGTTCGGAGTTACGGCGACAGAGTTCAAAGTTGCAACAACAAGGTTTAGTGTTGCAACAATATAGTTTGGAATTGTAGCAATTGTAACCAAAACATCCCCTATGGAAACATCACAACTTGCATAACAACCTATCTGGCACATCATCTTTGCAAATTAATTCAAAAATAAATACAAATATGATATTTGACAATGTTTAATAATAAATTCTAAAATATTAAGTAAATGCAATGGAAACACTTTATATCTAAATCCCACATATAAGTATCGAGTTGTCTTTAGTGCGACATTTTGGAAGCCTTTCCGGTGGGTTTTTCTGGTCTAATTTCTCTAAAATCCGACATGAATTTATTGAAATCACAAGTTTGACGGGTAACCCCTACACAATCCAAGTTCCCTAGCGTTTTTTCACGGTGTTGAATCCATATATACAGTCAAAAAACTAGTTTAAATAACACAAATCAAGATTTCACCTCAAAATTTTACGCCAAATTCCGGCATCAGAAAGTCCAAAAAGTTGCACTAAAGAAAACTCCTACAAGTATTAGAATGGACTAATACATGGTTATAGGCTAGTGAAAAGGAATTAATAATAGGGGAAAGAAGGTGTAAAAAGATTCAATTCTAAGGCCCATCACAAAGGATATCGATGTTAAATATCACTTTGTGTGAGACATGGTTGAAGACAATGTATTGCTAGTTAAGGTGGACACTTTGAAGAATGTTCCAAATTCATTAACATAAACTATGAGCACTAAAAAAATTTGTTTTTGTAGAGAAACAATAGGCATTACTATATTGGATTGTTGATCATGTACTCTTTTGGCCCCCTATATGCAAAGGAAAAAAACAAGTGGGTGAATATTTTTGGCATCCATTTTTCGTAGATTTTGGCACATATTTTTTGCTTTTAGCAATTTTGTAGTGTGTGATTTTTTAACCCATGATTTTCTAATTTTTATTCAGCAATTAAGGTGGTAATTTAATCTGGTTCAATGGATTAGGAGTTTGGATTATATGAGATCCTATATATTGTATCGTAAACAATGAAGTTGATTGATGATAAAATTAGAGGAGTGACTCTAAATATTTTGATGATTTTCCTAGTTAAGGGTGTCTATGGTAAATCTCTAAGTATTACGTATGATTGCGATTTTTTCTTTTAATTTTATAAGTAATCTATGTGTACATTACTTATTGTAGAGCTTTAAAACTTACAAAATTCTATCCACCCAAGTACATATAATGATAATATAAGAAATGGATGTTGTTAGGGAAATGGAAAGATTATGGTGTATAGAGTTATATAGATGAATTCATTAACTTATGGCTTGACTTGGAATTAAAAAAGGAGAGAAGCGAGCTACTCATCGTAAATTACATCAATTAGTTATATCCATAGTCTTTCTACTCTTGCAAAACATTTTCACTATTGTATCAATATTAAGGATAATTTTAAAGAGAAAGGATGATTCATGACCAAACCAATTGGTTGACCTTTTGATAAGAAACCTTTGTCAATTATTGACCCTAACAATGTACACAACAAATTATTGATTACTAGAAAGGATACAATAGTAAGAAGCCTTCAATGTTAAATTTCAAGTAAAATGTAGTAGCAAACCTCTAACATTTTAATAGTGAGATTACCATAGATTGGAAAAGGCATGATTCATCTAAATGCGCTTCTCAAAAGACATTATTGTCGCAAATGCATACTTTCCATAAAAGTTCAAATCCAAAATAGTATGATGATAGAGGTAAAGGTATGATGGAAATGAACTTGAAGCATTGAATTTGATTGCATCTTCCTCAACAACCCTCACAAACTTGACTATTGTTGATGAAGAAGAAACAGGAATACCATTACATAGATATGGGTAAAGGACAACATTTTACTTCTAATGATGGACATTGGTAGTCAAAAGAACTTTATCTTTAAAGACAATGTGCAAAAATTGGGTCTTGTTACAACTTCACATCCATGACATTACAACATCACTTGGATGAAAAAGGGGAAGAACTCATAATAATCTAGTAATGCAATTTGTCCTACTTTATCAAGCCTTTCAAGGATAAAGTGCTTGGTAATGTGGCACCACTCTCAATAGTTAATGAACTATTTGGAAGACCATGCTTACAATAAAAATATGATAGTTTCCAATCTCAACCATAAAAGGTGATTGTCAATATCATATAACAATGTATGGCAACCTTGAATCTCTACCCATGGCTACCATTTCATTGGTTTCATCATCTATTTGTTAAATAAATTAAATGCTTTCATTTTAGCTTTAGATCAAAAATCTAATAATAATTTAGGTAACATAAACAAAAATATACTAATTTTTATAACTCCATATACTCATATCCTTTTTCAACTATATCCAATTCATTAATAATAATAATTAATATATATATATATATATATATATTATATATATATATATATATTTAATTTATTTTTTATCTTAAATACTAATTATATATCACACATATAAATAAAAAGCAAATCAATTAAAAAATATTAATTATCAATCATACCACCACCTTATGTAATCTAACCCTACATCAATACATCATGTGTTATAAACATCATCATGATACCTTACTATTAGTACATCAAAACAACCGTCCTATAAACCTCATGCATCCCTTCATTATTTCTAAAAGACTCGTAATCATGAAATGCCATGTTGAGGTCAATGCCTTAGTGATCATTTTAAACTAGGGTTTTGAGCATACTTCACAATTGTTTATTAATCCTTTGGTTTTGTGCGGACAACATTTAGGTTTAGTAAGTAAAATTTGGTGATCAATTTTAATTTGAAAATTTAAAATTAAGTTGAATGATATAAATATGGGGTAATTTTATTTATAGATATAAATTAGTTTAAATTTTATAAAATAGAGATTAAGGGTGTGATCTACCGTGTGAAGAATAAAAGTTGTTTTCTATAAAGTTATTTGATTGAGTTGTAATCTTAACAATAATAATTGAGTGTAATCTTAATAATAATTTTTTATAAGTGAACAGATTATATTTTCAACATTAAAGTTAACATTGAGGAAAAAATATTTAATAATAAAAAGAAATTATCTTTTTAACATTAAAACTAATTATGAATAGAAAAACTATTCAAATAAATCCAAAAGTTTTATCAAGTAAATATATATATTAAGGAAAAAATATTAAAAAAAAAAAAAAAAAATCCACAATTAAAACTAAATATGAAGAAAAAAATATTTAAATCAATCCAAAAGTTTTATTAAGTGGATATGCATCTTTTTATTAAACTCTTGAGCATTAATATTTTTTTGGGACAAAAATTTAATTTTATAATTAAGAATCCAGCAACCATTGGAAGCATTGGATCATGTTACTAATTAGTTACCTAAATATTATAGGAAAAACAATGGGGCAAAGACTCGTTTGATTGTTGTGATTTGTTGGTACATGCGTACGCCTTCCCCATCGAAGCGTGGAATTTCCCTAAGGGAAAGACATCACCGTCAACTACAACATCAGATTTTCAGCAATTAGGAACTCCACCAACCATGTCAGAGGATCAAAACCCCAAGGGAAAAGAGAGACCGAGGGCCTCCACGAGGCCGGGGCTGACACTCCCAATCCCGTCGCACGAGGAACCCTTCCTTGCAATTCCGTGCCACTTCCTTTGCCCCGCACACCTCAGATGCCTTACACACAAAATTCAGATCACATCAACCCATCGCAATTCTGGGATGCAGCAATGGAGGGAAAGTATACAAGGTTTGCCACAGGAGAACCCAATCCGTCTACACCCTCAAGGTCATCCACGGCAACCATGACCTCTCAACGCGGTAGCAGATCGCCCGCTAGATGGACATCCTGCGGACGACAGACTCCCCATACATTGTCAAGTGCCACGATGTGTATGACAGAGGCGTGGAGATCCATTTCGTGTTGGAATGCATGGACCGAGGCTCGTTGACAAGTGTGGCCAGATATCGGAGCCCTACCCCGCGACGCTGGCCAGACAAGTGTTCCACGGCCTCAAATATCTCCACTCTCATAAGATCGTGCACAGAGACATCAAGCCTTTGAATCTTCTGCTCAACAGCAGCAACCAGATCAAAATCACAGACTTTGGCGTGAGCATGATTCTGTCAAAGACACTAGATCCCTGCAATTGCTGTGTCGGAACGTACGGCTATATGAACACCGCGAGAATCGATCCTGATAAGGACAATGGGTATATCTGCCTCGGATTGAGCCTTCTCGGGTGATTGTTGTTTCTGCCACCTGGAGTGCCTGCCAACTGGGTGATCTCATGTGGTTTATATTCTACAGGTAACCACCCGCGGCCCCGGCCTTGGCTAGTCCAAATGTCTCAACTTCACCCTGAAGTTCTATTGAACTTATGCACAAATCCATAAACCAAATAGAAACCAAACCACTGCATTTGTCTCACTGCCACCGTCGGCCGTGGAGACCACCTATTCCCTGTGTAAAAATGGATCTGTATCAACTGAATACTATTCTTGTCTAATTCACCCACTGTCATCTGGTTTCCTCGACCTTCTTCCTCTTCGCTATTATGAAATATGACAGGATTGTAGTTATTTATTTCTTCAACAGAGTTTCTTGTTACCAACTTTGGGCATTCGCTTCATATATTACTCGCTATCTCTCTAGGATATATCTTCAACGAACATAATATGCAACAGATAAAATAGCACAATTACTCAAAGATTCTTCTATATATGAATGAGGAAATTACATACATATTTATACAAGTAATAGTAAAGATTCTTCTATATATGAATGAGGAAATTACATACATATTTATACAAGTAATAGTTGTTAGGTATTTTTGTTGCAATGGGAAAATACCAAAACCAGAAAAATAAAACACAGAGGCTATGCTCTGTTTCCTTTGCTTCAGGATCTTTTTGCACAGAGAAGTCTTTTTAAAAAATATTACTGAACAGAGAGTATTACACCACCATAAAAGGATTTATATTCATTAAAGAAAAATACTTACATATTCATCCTCTTTCACTCGGAGGGATTCACCAAAACATTTTCACAAAACTTACTCTGCCTCCTATGAAATTTTACACCACTGTGTGTAAATATTTCATTTACATTCACTGCTGTGTGAAAACAAAATTACAGAGTTTTACACATTTACCTTTTCACCTGTGTGAAACAATTCATGGATTTCAACAAAACTATTCACTGGTTTTCTTCTTTCATTTCTCCTTCTGCACTGTTGTGCATTCTTTGCATTTCATTTACATTACAAACCAAAAAAACTTTCATTTCTCCTTCTGCACTGCTGTGCATTCTTTGCATTTCATTTACATTACAAACCAAAAAAACTTTACTATGCTGCTGCACTTTCTTTTACATTTCAAACCAAAAACATTTATGCACTTCTGTGCGTTCCTCCCCTGCAATACAAAATTTTTACTCTGTAGTCATGGTTTTTCTTCGCTGCAGCGAACTCCCTCGTTTCTATTTTTTATGGGCGATCCACACTTCACATTTTTAATCCCCGTGTGTAAATACAAAAAATACAACTACAATGGAGTCAACGCTCCTATTAAAACATATGTAAAAAAATAAATAAAAAACTTACATTGTATTTCGCCCATACTCCATATTAACTCGCCGTAACAAAAACATTGAAAACTTTACCAAAAATATGACAATGTATTAACTTAGGTATGGGACGTAAGGTATGGTCCACGCTGTATTTATAATTCATCAGACCCGTATGTACTTTGAAGATTTTAACGGCGGTGAACCTTCCCTTGAATCGAACGGCGGAGAGCAAGCAGTTTAATCAAACGGCCGAGGATGCATATCGGAACACTTTTTTCACGGTACTTTACACCAAAGTTGCACTGTGGTAAATCGACGGACGTAAATGCTGGAGTTCATCGGACGAGGGAAATCAATATCGGAAGGGGTGAGTTGACTGAGTGTTACCTTCCGAAAAGTGTCAGGTGATGATGTCACGCCTGTCCACATGTGAGCACCATCGTACGGAAACCACTTTTGCCAAAGAGCGGTGCGATGGCTTCCTGGTGGTTTAGGTTTGCTGCTGGGTGGTTTTGACTTGGTACGGCGCGGTTGAATGTTGGCCCGCGCGCAGCAGTGGAATTACAAATTCAACACGTCACTCCTTTATGTTTACAGGTGCTATAAACAATTGAACCCACTGACACCATTTTTCATGCTCCACTGTTTTGTCTCACACTTGAATTTCTTCAACCATTGAACCCTCTAAGCATGAATAAGGAAGCACTTCAACTATTTGTAAGCTTTTGTTCAAGGTCTTTAGCCAGCTTGCGAGGCCGAGCATTCATAACTCACCTTGGCTCTTGTTGCATTTCATATGAGGGCGATATTTTGATGTATGGACTATGGCTATTAGCTTTTAGGTATTGGCTTTTGCTGTAAGCATTGGTGGTGGTTGTTAATTTGAATTTACCTACTTCATAGTATGGGTTTGTGTCTTCATTGATAGCATTGATCATCTTAGATCTTACTATTTATGTGGTACATTATTAAATTTAGCTTTGGTTTTTTTTGGTGTCTGAAGGTTTTATTGAAGATCTTGAAGCTTGTACTTAAGAGATCATCTTGCCACTCCACATATCCCAATGTCAACTTGATATATATATATAATTCGAAATTTCTTATTTTTTAATATGCCCATCATTTTAACATTTTTAAAAATTATGTGCAAATTACTTTGACGTGTTTATTTGAGAATTAATTATATTTTACAAGTAAAAACCCAGAAAACAGGTAAAAAGGCGTCAATTTTAAAGCCTGTGCCCAAATGACTTAGAATAGGAGAGTACGAAAATTAGATATGTCCTTAAACCATGTGATAAATAAGCTTTCCATAATGTGGTGTGTGTTCAAAAGACCAGATTAAGAAAAGTTGGAGGTGGCAAACCTAGGCCCAATGAAAAAGTGGTCTGCCATAGAGCATATACCCAAGCTATGGAAACCTTTACCTGTAAAATATCCTAAGTAAGTACTCTCTTGCGTATAACCAACCACCCAAAATAAAAAATTAAAATTTTCGAAGTTTCCCACTCCCAAACTGCCTTAAATTATGCTTTGAACTTAAAAAAAAAAATCATCAAATTTTTTTCTATATATGTCATTAACTTTGAGATATCCTTCTCAAAACAAAAAATATCTTTGGAATCTCCCACTCCCAAACTGCCTTAAATTATGCTGTGAACTAAAATAAATTCTGTCATCAAACATCAAAAAATTCTTATATATGTCATTGAATGTTGGATATCCTTCTCAAAACAAAGGAATTTCGTCGGAATCTCCCAACTGCGTTAAATTATGCTTTCAACTTATATGTCATTGACTTTTGGATATCCTTCTTTTGAGTAAACTTATAGAAAATTGATTTTAATAAATAAACAAATTCAACATCCTCACATACTTTTTGCAAAGCTAAAACAAAAACGTAATACGCGTTGTTGGACCATGAAACCGACGACCAAATATATCGTTGGCCGTCGAAATTGACTGCTGACTTTTAGTAAACCAGAGATCCGAGTCCAGGGTTCAAAATTGAAGACTTCATTGACCGTCGAGCCCTTTAACGCATAAATTTGTTTTTTATTTTTTTCATAAAAGCACAAAAAATGAATTTTCTAATGTACGGGAAAAAGTGATTATGTAAAGTTTAATGCATAGAAATTTTGAGAATATACATTTTATATCAACATATTGTTTTTTTTTCAAAATTTCTCAAAATTAAAATGAATTTGTAGTTTTTAGGATATTTTGTTTATTTATTTTCGACATTAATTTTTTTTTATCTTTAATTTACGAATTAATTTACATCTTTAATTTACAAATTAATTTAAAAAAGCTAAAAACCAAATACATCAAATTTATTGATATAGCAAATTAAAAAAACATATAAATCAAATCTAATAATATAAACAATAAAAACTCAAACTTGAAATTCACTGTGAATAATAAAATATTAAATATTAAAAATAAACTTAATCAATAATAAACTTAAAATTGATTAGCACATACCAAAAAAATTATATCTCACTCGCTATCCCTTTAATTTAAATCTCAAACCAACAATGGCTTAAACAATTATTATTTTATCTTTTAATGACAATGGACACTGAGTATCAAATTAACTTAATACTAATTGGTTACTTATTAGGAAAAATTCAATATTAAATTAGTAATCAATTTAAACATTCACAAAAAAATAATGGCATTTATGTATCTGTTGTGTAAATGGTCTTATACATCATATTACAACCTATCATTAAATTTATAATTCTCATAGCAATAGATTATAATAAATTATATTTCCATAGAAGACAACTATATTGTTAGAGGTTTTAATAATTATATTTTTTTAATTAAATATTCTAATTATATTTGCAAAACAATACTATATTTGACTACCTACAATTATTTAAATGATTTGACCAATTACCATTTAAAAAAAAAAATAGACTTCTTATATGTCACCTATGTACTCGTGCAAGTATACCTAGCTTTATTGTTTGAAGAAAAGATTCTTCGTTTGAGGTTTATACTACTTGATATCTTTAGAGATGTCTTGTGTGAGCGAGCTATATGTATAATTTTAAATTATTTTTTATTTTTCACCATGTTTAATTAATAATTAATATTGAAATATAACATTTTTTTTTCAAATTTTGTTTATAAATTTAATTATTTTTTAAACTAAATGTTTATGAATTCATTTATTTTTAAATTTTTTTTTTTTTTAAACTAAAATTGTTAATCTTTTTTTCCCTAAACTTTAATGGTATATATCATTTTGTCTCAAGTTGATGGTTTGAGTGATAGAGAATATGGTTCGTTTTCTTATTTATCAAGGTTCAATTTCAAAAGGCATGTTTAGCCCCTTATAATAAGGCTGGAAAGTTAAACACCCCCAATCTTAAGTATAATACAAATTACTCCAACTTGTGACAAGAGCCAAGTGGTGGGAATGCCATTATTTTTATTTTTCTATATACATAATTTTTTTGCATATAAGCTACATGCAAAGAATACAAAGACAATGGCGATGCATCCATTTGACTTAAATCTTGATTTCAACTTTGCTCAAAGAATACAAAGACAATGGCCATGCATCCATTTGACTTAAATCTTGATTTCAACTTTGCTTTTCTATTGGTTCTCTGATTCCATAATCAAAATTCCACGTCAGAATGAATAATATGATTTTCTTTAAATAAAGTTAAAACAAAATCTCAGCTTTAACAATTAATATTATTATTTTCTAAAAAACAAATAGAACAAAACTATATAAATATATGTTTTTTATTTGTTTTGAATGTTTTTCATCTATTTTTTAATTTATTTATTTATTTAAGATATAATTTATTCTTATAATAAAAAAATATACTTATAATAAAAAAAAATATTCTATATGTTTAAATTAAAATATATTGAAATAATTTGTTTTCACATAGTATTTTTATCTTCAATTAAAGGTAATTTAACAATAGGTAACTAAGATTACAGGCACAATTAAAGGAGAGAAAAAAGCCATCTAATCACAATAAATGATCATATGTAGTTGAAATTGTAACTTTTGTTTGGACAAGCACAAGCATAATTTAAAAAATTATAATTATTTACATAGATAAGCACTATCTTTAAAACATTATTTATATCTTAAAATTATTTCATTTGTAATTATTTAAATGTATTTTATATTACTATTGATATTATTTTATTATTGGCACTTAAGGCATATTGTTAGTAGTTAAATGGGTTAGTAGTCAAATGAGTTGACTCGTCGTGGGCAAGAATGCATCTTGTCATATCCTAGCCCACCATCTTCTGTAAAGTGCTACTCATGTTAATGTAAATCACATAGCAAGCCCTTACAATATATATGGCATAGTTGGTGCAACCAACACTTCCAAAATAAAGAGAATTTGGAAAATATGGTAATTAATTTTCAAACAATTATTGGATTGGAATTTTGGTAGATTACTTAAGTGTGGCAACTCTTGCAAGAAAAAGGATGAAGAAGAAAGGCTTTTACACAAGAGAAGATATGTGTTACGAAGCCCTGGGTACATGGTTGTCTTGGAAAATTCTCAATTGTAGTCAAAAGCTCTTGGCTCTACACAAGTCTATACAATTTCTATTATAATTACGTCTGACAATTTGTTTATGTTAAATATGGATGATCACAACCCCATTTAGAAGGAACAGAAATGACCCTATGGGAAGTCATTGATGGATTACAAATTAAGGAGATACATTGAAAACTATGATCAAGTTATCCCCTCAGTCACTGTCTTAGCAGGAAACAAACCATTCAAGACAAGGAATCAAAATGGCTTCAAAGGTGTCAGTGTCAAGGTATCTGAAAGTACCACTCCACTTTTAAGACCAACAAAACAACAAATGTATTTGATAAGCGTCAATAGCTAATTTATTTGCTAATAAAGGTGTAGCCAGAGCTTCCCTAGTCATAGAGGCTTTTAGAGAATGTATGTTCTCAAATCCTGAAAGAAGTCCAAAGTAATCTCCAAAAGAGAAAACATCAAGGAAAATTTCCCTAGATATCAAAGAGAAAACAATTGGGAAGATTTCTCAAGAAACTGAAGAGAAAATGTCGGGCTAAAAATTTAACATGTATTCAATCAATTATACAGTTACCGTGTTAGTAATGGTGTAAAATCATAATTGTTAATTTCTTAAAAAAACTAAAAGAAAAAAACTTATATATGGTCATTTCTTCACTTTAGACAACAATTGAAACAATTAGACCTATTGGTGTATGATATTTCATTAAACATGTGATTATTTTGTGCCAAACCGGGGATAAAAATATGCCTATCAATATAACTAGAGTACTCATGTGGTTAGTCCTCCATGCAATTTGGCAATTAATGGTCGACAACATTGCTTTAGTCTTTTAGATAGTTGCTAGTTGATTTGTCTCAAAGATGAAATGTTAAGCATGTAAATGTGGACTTGCAAAGTTGCTAAAGCTTTTGGGCATGGGTTGTTGCCTCTCTTGTTTTAAAAGAGATCATCTTTTGAGAAAAACTTATTGTTAGACAAGTGAGCATGAGAATCTGCACTGTTTTTTTAATTTCATATAAACAATGGTATTGTGCAACCTTTCATGGATTGGCTACTTTATTTCATTTGGGCCAACTTCCAATGTTTAATCATAATTGGCTACATATATTTCTACTTGGATTAACATCTTTAGATGAGATGTAGATTCTATTGAGATTGGAACCAAAGTGAAAATGTTATCTTTCCTTACTTACATATGGGGACAACTTATAAGCGATTGCACTTTGAATCCATGATCTATTGAATTAATTGACTTAATTATATCCAGCTACTAGAAATGGAAAGATCTAAAATACCATATCAGACTATGCATTTCTAGATACATGCATCTTATGAAACAATGAAAAAATCACTACAACTAGGTAAACAAGAATAAAGGACAATCACAAACCTCAATACCACAACCATAAAGATTTGGATGACTCTTCAATTGGAAGACAAGGTAAGATACATATGCTAAAAACATGACACAACCTGTAAATATTGAAAGAGATAACTCTGATTGACTAGTATAAATTCACATATGAGTAAAGTGCAATACAACTTGGAAAAGCAGGCCCATAACAACCATCAATAATAATCCCAAATTAATAACAAAAATTGCCTGTAGAAAACATATCAACCATTCTAGTGTTATTTAAGTGCATGTCATATGGATTGCAAAACATTTAGAAAGCCAAAATTCATGTAAGTCTAGCAATGATGAACACCCAAGACTTCAATGTACCTTATTAAAAGTTTGTTCTTTCTTTTTGTGTACGATACCACCATTTATAAAGGTTGTTCTGAGCACAAACAACATATTTGATAGTATGGAACCCATGAATAATTGTTGTACAACATGAATCATCAAATTCTTTGGGGCATAAATTAAAATGATCATCTCAGTGGCATTATCAGAAGTAGCATTTAAAAGACCTCCAACTACAAAGAGAAAAATTATAAAAGATCTCTAGCAAACATGATGGAAAAAATCCCTTCAAAATAGAGGTATCAAAGAATAATGTGGATTAGATGAGGGTGAATAACAACATTTTAAGAAGATATGGAGACTCACGATATAGGGTAATGTGCCAGAGATTCTACAAAGAAATAGGCACCACATTTATGAAAAGGCCTATGCAAAAAAATGTTGAAGGATGTGCACCATATGTTGTGTTAGTGTGTTAGTTCAATTGTAGTTGATGGGAAATAGGCACTGATCTTAATTTCAATCAATTAGAGTTGGCCAAGTATAACATCAAACATAATCATGAACATAAACTTCAAACCACACATACTTTCTTTTCCATATATCAAACAATTAAATAAGAAACCCACATTAGGGGAATTTTGAGGTCTAAAATGGGTCTCCTTAGGAAATAATAAAATAATAGCTAAACCAATAAACTAATATTTATGAATTTGCAATTCACTTTTTGCACCACAATTCATGTGACCATAGTTAAATTTAATTGAAAATTTGTACCAAAATAAAATTAATAAAATAATTGTATTGATATGATTATAAATAAGAAATGAGTTTTTCAAGAAAAAGTCCTTATCATTGAACAACTAATGCATTTGTCCTTTATAGTTAAATAACTTAAAATATATTATAAATATAAATTCATAAATTCTTGATGGTATAATATATTATAATTAAAAATTTAATATATTAAATTTAAAATTAATATAATAACATGTAATTAATTAATATACTATATAAAAGTCAAATAATATAATATAATAAATGTAATATATTATTTTATGTATTAATTTATAAACTTGTTACAGTTGTCATAAAATTGTGTAAGAGTTTATCAAATAATTTATAAAAATTAAAGATCTATTTTTTGTTTCGGACGTAATAACTTGAAATTAAGCAGAATTTTTAAGATCCATAAATCATAGAAAAATAATATACATTTTTTCTTTAATTTTAATATTTTGTATTGTTATTAATATTATAATAATATTATTCATGGATTTGATTTATCATAAAATTCCAAGGTCACATTTTTATTTATTTTTATTTCACATGTATAATATATAGGTATAGATATTAACTTATAATTAATGTGAAAGTGTAATATTAAATCAAATGAAATGAATATATAATTTAAAAATAAATATATAAAAATATAATATTTATTGAAAATTTTGTAAAGACATAAAGATTGTATAGAGATATGCATTGTTTCTTTCAAAAAAATATGAAATGGCAATAATAATAGTTTATTCAAAAAGTGTGAAATAAATTTTATTATGAGTCTTTACTTTATGACTTTAAAAATACTTAGAGCACTACCATAGTTAACCATGAGTTTTTATCCACCATTGATAATATGAGATGTACATTTAACTCGATCAATGCCACCTCAACCATTGGGGATGATGTCATCTCCTAAAATGTGATTGGTTCTCATAAAGTGGATTTTGACTGTACATTTTCCTTAGGAGGCTCATTTTAGACCTCAAATTTCCATGATGAATAGGAACACATGTGTAGGGTAGGCGTAAAATGCTAGCTGTTTATATTAAAAAAACATTAGAAAGTATATAAGGCAGTGCCATCACCAATCTTGGTATGTTGTAAAAATCATAAAGAATTCAGAACCTTAGTTAACATAATCAAATGCTTATACTATAAGGATATGGTCACCAACACTTACTCTATCAGAAAACCAAGTCATTCAGGCAAAGGAGTTATGCCTGACAAACTGAACAAAAACAATCAACCCTACAATAAACAATAGTAACAGGAATTAACATAGAATCTAAAACCATAGCCACAAGATATAAATGTGAAGAGAAGCATCTCCTCATTGTTTTTTGGTTTTTACTGCATAAAATAAATTAAATCATTCTGACAACTAAACGAAATAAGGTTGAAAACCTTTTGCATGATAAAAACAAAAAATTCAATGACAATGAAAACATGATTGTAGGAACCTTCAAGGTATGTGTATAGCCTTATCTTTTGAGTTCCCTTGAGAAAGGAAAAAATTTATGGCATAAGTATAATTGAAAACTTTTTAGGCCTTACTAGCCCCATAAGCACACAACTCTCTACAAACAAGGTGACTGTAACAATGATGAAACAATTCAATTATCAGTAACAAAAGTAAAACCAATAAGCATTGATCACTTACATATTTCACATTCCATGTAGCC
Source organism: Pinus taeda (assembly GCA_000404065.3). Taxonomy (NCBI): domain Eukaryota; kingdom Viridiplantae; phylum Streptophyta; class Pinopsida; order Pinales; family Pinaceae; genus Pinus; species Pinus taeda. Next base: position 69,361 of record APFE031026536.1, read on the forward strand.
ACAATAGCAACATCAGGCCCGAAAGGCAGCAACAATTTAATCTTGTTGTGGATTAACACCACAACTATGCTTCTCCATACACTACATCTTAACCCACCAAAAATTGAGTAGTGGTGCACATCATCTAGTGATGCATCAACAATTCTCTTTAATTTATGAGCTCTGATAGTGGCAATACACACAAGCCTTTCAGCCTCATATTCACTTTCTACATAAGCCATATCAACTATCTGCAAAAATACACACAAGCCTTTCAGCCTCACATTCACTTTCTACATAAGGCATATCAACCATCCGCAAAAGAAACCAAGCAAAATGAATAATCCATACAACACAAAAACCAACTTTACTAGATCAATAGAACATGGTTTATGTCAATACAATTCCTTTAAGTCTCAAATATTTTAAGTTGGATAAGTTTAAAAGGAACTACTCTAGGCACCTAAAAGACACAATCTCTACTCCAAACTAGGGAAGAGTAAAATTGGATCATACTCCAAACTAGGAAAGGGTAAAATTTGAATCAAATTTCACCTTTAGTTTCTATGTTATTAAAACACTAATGTGCACTATTTTTAATTTTGATTTTTCAGATGGCAAAGCTAAGTCTTCAAACATAGAGTCATGTTTAAATTTATTGGGCAGTGATGTTCTCTCAATGGCTGGTTAGAAATTGATGTAATAAATTTAATAAAGGAAAAATAAGACCAAGTTCATGGGACATGTATTCCAAGTGATGAGCCTCAATATTGCAATAAGAATGTTGCAACTTCCATGATCAGGTGCTCATTATTTAGCTCAAAAGTAAAAGTTATCAGAATCGCTCGAAACCTGAATGACAACATCCGTATCAGTGATACAATCCCAACGCAACTCATTTCACTCAAAATGGAGTTTGTATGAGGAATATATCACGTTCTGTCCACTTTTCCAAACAACGGAAATTTTGAAAAAGAAGTACAGTCACTACATAGTCAATAGTCCATACTGCTGACCTGGTAGGTGACTAGGCAGGGTCAAAGGGTGGTCAACTGCCTATCAGGTTTCGCCAAGTGTCATGTTTTTATTTGTCTGCAAGTTGGTGATGTCGCATGTTTTTACTGGTCGGATGTGGACCAATGAGGAGGGGACAAGTGGCAAGCCCGGAGGCCGCCACGTGTCCATCCCCAAAGGACCAGTGGCAATGGCATGCATTGGAAAAATAATGCACAAGTCGGTAGATTCGAACCCATGACCTTGCCCATGTAAACCTCACACCTTACCGTTCTACCACCATTTTAGTTCTTAATAACGGTCGCATGTTATATATAAAGTGTTATGTCTTGGCGATTGGGGGGAGGAGGGAGCCAACCCGTGGGCTAGACCCCTCCCATGTGAACACCACCAAACAATCAAATGGTTAATGGTTAACGGTTATCCAATAAAACCGCAAAAAATAAATGGTAACCGTAACCATTTACCACCACCATATGTGAACACTACTGCATTTAATGCTAATGGGTTATCCATTAACCATGCAATTAGTGCTAACCTCCAATTAACACATAATTAATTACGCTTATCCATAATTAAACTATAGTTAAACTTGGTGGAGAAGATAACGGATCCAATAACTTTGGATATTCATTTAGTTTTAGCAGGACTAATTGGAGTTCTCCAGTTTTAGTGGAGCTTTACTAGGATAAATAGTTTTTGCCATAACTTTTGCAAAATTCGACCAAATTGGGACTAGGAAAAGGTGTTCCTAGATGATTTTGATGTTTTGAGCACATTGAATTAGGTTTTAGTACCAGTAGATCATTGTAAACAACACCTTTTCCATTATTGAGCTAATACAAAGGCCCAAGCCATGGAAGCTGGACCAAGGAGATGTAGCCCAGGAGGGGTGAACTCCGTCATAAAAACATTATGTTAAGTGTTCATTTTGATGGTTTGTTGTACATTTGATTGTTGTTGTTCAATACTTGATTTTAATTTTATTTTTCTCATTAACTTAACATAAAACTTAACAAATTTACATATTTTCATTCATAAACACCATAAGGAAACCTACGCACATGAAGCAAAAGATAAGCATTTGTTTTTTTAGCACAACAAAACTAACAGTCAACAACAGATCATTCCAACGCTGCCAACTTAAATTATTAACCCGAGGTTCATACAAACTTAAGAGGTGTCGACCCTATATGTGCAACATGCAATGTGTCCTTTCATTGATATGATGTAATGAAGTGGATATCATGGAATCAAGCCTAAAGTAATTACAAAAATGGAAACTCTTATCTATTTTCATAAATGGAAATGTTAATCTACTTTTCATAAATGTAAAGGTTAACCTACTTGCATGAATGTAAAAGTTATTCTATTTTCAAAATGTAATTGTTGCATCAAAAGAAAACCTAGCCTATTTAATAAAAATAACAATGTTGGAAATGGAAACCTTAGCTTAAGATGTATGAAAAAAACCTAATCATGAAATCATTCTTAGCTGTGGGGGACGACCTTTAGTGGGGAAATTGGGGCGGCTGTATTAGGCTATTATGGCACGTTCCACCTTACGGGCTACCTGGCAAGCTTCCGACCATGTGGGAGGGTGGTGGAGTAGAACTTGAGCTTTGATGGCTTCTTTAA
>APFE031026553.1:909-27395 GCA_000404065.3 Pinus taeda
TGTGGCACTAGTGATTATGGTTTGTGCTATCAAGGAAGACCAGGATTGGACAAAGTGTTGGATATTCGTGGCTTTGTTGATGCAGACTGGGTTGCAGATCTGGATCAGAGAAGATCTACAAGTGGGTATGTGTTTAACCTATTTGGAGGTGCAGTCAGTTGGATGAGTAAGAAACAATCTGTAGTGGCACTATCAACTACAGAGGCAGAATACATGGCAGCCACTCATGCAAGCAAGGAAGCAGGTTGGTTGCAGAGATTGTGTTCAAGTATGGGGTTAGTACAGGGAGCTATAAGGATAGACTGTGACAGCCAAAGTGCAATTTTCTTGGCAAAGAACCTTGCTTATCATTCAAAGACAAAGCACATTGATGTTCAGTATCACTTTGAGGGATATGATAGAAGACAAAAATGTGTTGCTGGTAAAGGTGTACACTTTGAAGAATACTGCATATGCATTGACAAAATCTGTGAGCTTTGAGAAGTTCTCTTGGTGTAGAGAAACAATGGGCATTTTAGGGCTGGAAAAATAACTAAGCTCTCCTCTGGCCCATTATGGAAAGAAAACAACAAGTGGGAGATTGTTGGGTTGTGTTATATTCTCTCCACGACTAACCTATGTAGTGAACCGGGGGGTTAGAGGGGGGCGGAGCCCTCCCTTCATTGCGCCGATTTCACAATAGGGAGGTCACAAGCGGGGCGGTATCCCCGCCTGTCCGGGGGGTTTGAGGGGGGCGGGTAGCGCCCCTCTACGGGTCCCTGGGAATTTTTTTTTTGCACCCTATATTAGGTTGGGCGAACCTACCTATGGTTTTCAATCCATGGTTTTGGATGCGATGGTTTTCAGTCCACGGTATTGGATGCTTCGGCATGTATAAATATGTATTGTAACATTGAAAGGAATATAATGAAAAATCAAGGTGGTAGTCATGGTTTTTGGATCAAGTGGGAAATCTCTGTGTATTTGTGTTTTATTTGTTATGCTCTTGAATTGTTAATTTTTCTGTGATTTAGAATTCGTATGCAGGTAATTTCTATACGGGGTTAAAACCTACAGGATAGGTTTTGGCCCACACAGATAGCCAACCATTTGTGGTCTTGTCTCTTTTGTTTGATAGCAATTTGATGAAGTTAACTTACACATGCTAATAATGTTGTAAACAATCAAGCTAAGATAAAATTTAATTAACACTTCACAAATTGTTATAATGTTAAAGGAAGAATCACCTTATTATGCATGCCCAGATTTTTCAACATGGTATCAGAGGGATGGTTTCAGCAGTCAAAATAAGGGCAGAGAAGAGACATTCAAGAATCCATACATCAAAGCAACTGAAGATCTACATGGAAGAATCAAACACTAGTCATGATCAAACCTTAGATTAGAGATCAATATGCAGTAGCAAGAGGTTTAGATACCAACAGTATTCATATCTCAACAACAATTTTGGCAAGATCACCTACTACTCAGTTTCGATCCTTGTGTAGATATCATATCTAAGAATGTATATGAACGATACTCAAATTAGAAACTATTCTATGGATCGTGGTAAGCAACTTCAATTCAATATGTATCCTAAATTTGTTGGAGAGAAATCTAAGGATCTTGGCCAACATATATCTACTTCAACTCCTACCAACATGTTCTAGGTGAAGAATGCATATTCACAATCAAGTATGTTCCTTTTCATAATCAAATTTTGTTTTATGACTTCATGATTGCAAGAAGACATACATTTTGGATGGGTCATTAAGGGTCTTGCATGGAATAAGAAGGATTATCAATATCCTTAGAGAATTCAATACATCAAGGCTTCCTTTGAAGCCATAAGCACTCGTAATGTTCTATAAGGCAAGAAAGGAAACATAAGTAGAATGCATGAAATATTAGAGGATATACTATCTTAAAATCAGTAAAGAAGAGTGAAGAGATATCTTCATGAGATCCGAGTATCTGAGAAAAAAGACGAGAAAATAAATCATCATCGACATTGATGGTGATAAGCAAGGTAACCAATAATCATGAATAAGAAGGTTACCTCGATTAGAAATTTGTGGTCTCTATGTTAAATAGAGAAAGAAAAAAGACTTAATAAGAAAAGGAAAGGTTGACAAGATGGAAAGGTTATCTCACAAAGCCGAGGAAAGGAGCAAGGGAAGAAGGGAATAATAGATCTCAACTATGAATGAGATCGTATCCCTCTCAAAAGCATTCTATCATAAATCCCTACCGATATGAATATAGTAAGAAGATGCATCACGGCATCATGGAAGTGCCAAAAGCTCATATGGAATCATGAAGAACATAGCTCTTGGAAATCTTGTTATACATTGAAGGATGGGAAGACGTCATCCAAGTCAAAGGAAACATTTGTAAGATAGTGACATACTATATCCTGAAGGATCTCTTATAGAAAATTTAGGAGATGATCTTCTAGTTCGTGAAGGAAGCAAATGTTTCATCAAGATCTCCAACTTATGGAAATCTTGAATTGATGACATGATGAAGCATATCTAGGGATTGAAGATCTGTTAAATTGGAAGATTTTGGAAAATACCTAAAGGAAAATAAGGTACGTATGATTTGTATTTGCATTTTAATGTCATGATATGTGGTTTCTAATGAAATGGATCAAACATGATCATAAGAAATAAACTCTTGGGAATGGAAGATATAATGATGGAAGAGATCGTGAAGCATGTAACCATGATGAAGGCAATCAACATCTAGAGGATCAGGAAGACTTGACCACGAAACCTCCTAGAATGATGTGAAGACTTTGATGGAAGTCTGAAACAATGAGTACCCTTGACAATAGATATCATTGGGAGATGTGTCAACATGTATGCAATATGATTGATGCCTACAAGAATATCCCACTAGAAGAAGGTCATCACCAAAAGGTAATATGTAATTTGTTTTTGGTGTCTAACTCTTGGAAAAGTCTCGGTATGTGTGCAGGATCAAGGAAAGGAGAGTTGTGAAGGTTGTCACAACCATGTACCTTGTGATCTAGACCAATCACCATTGAAGAAGAGTGAAGAGAGATGAACCCGTGAAGGAAGCTGCAAAAATGAAGCCAAGGAGCATACTTTCCTAGAATGAAGGAATGACATGATGAAGGAAAGTGATGGATGGGTGACCCTACATGTGAATAAATTGATGACATCAAAGTCTTGAATCATAAGTCAACTAGAAGACCATATAAAGCACTGATTATAGAGTCTCTTGGTAAGAGGGAGCTTTCAGAATTTCCTATGAGCAAAGGAACTCGAGCAAGTTTCTCACTAAAGAGAAACTTGAAACTCATCTATGGTTAATAGGGAGATTTAGAGACAACATTCTTGTATTCCATTTAGAAGAAAGATGAAGGATTGTGTAATTATACTCTTTGAGGATGTGGTAAGGCATCCAAAACAAGAGTGGGACAAAGGCCCAATATTCTTGAGGGCTAGGAACCCAAGATGAAAATAATCCTAATAAGGCATACTCAAAGAAGACCGAGGTGGGTATGACCCTAAGAGAGACAATGACGGTGTGTTTGAGTCAATGGTCTTACCAACATTATGTGCTGTGAACTAAGTGAGAGATAGAGTTATTAACCAAGGCCGTGCTAAGTAGAAATAATGTTGTTTGAAATGATGCTACAACAAATGGATTGCAAAGATAATTCTTCTTATGAGAAATTCTTCATATTGAGAATGACCAAGTACCATTATGAATACCTCCCTAGTAAAGAGGGAGTGTTGAAGAAAGTGTAACTAGGTTGAGTCTTCATAATGACATGATCTTTGTATTTGATGTAATGAAAGGAAATAAATTATTTTTGTAATCCTACTACATGGATTTCATAAGCAAGAAGTGTCTCTAGTTAAAAGCCTTCTTCTTGATGTCTTTAGGATTTATTTATATGTCAAAGACTCATGTCATGTATATATAAACTCTTCATGAGTTTATGTAAATATGAAAAAGTCTTCTAAGTTGTCTAACAACCCTCCAAACCCAAGAAAATGCCTCAACACAAGCCTTGTGAGCAAAGAAATAAGTAAATGATCATGTTAGCTCCAAATAAATGATTTAAAATATATAATTATGTTGTCACCTTATGAATATTAGCTATAGTTAAAAAATTCAACACCCTCTCTTCACTAAGGAGGTATCCATAATGACTATTAAGATTTTCTCATATTGACAATTGGAAGAATTTATTTCTCTTTAGATTTTTGGATTTGTAAATTATTTTTTATTGCATATACATGAAAATTATAATCATGCAAAAATAAGAGTGGATAAATAAAAACTCAGGAAACACTACTTAACTCAAAATATAACCTAGAAAACCCTTTCCACCGAAAACTCAATTTAAATAATAAGATAGTTCTACTCTCTTTCACTTCATAGAAAAAAATTGCAAATACAAAGAAGTGAAACTTGTGAAGACTTAAATGAAATTCCATTTCCTCCTTGTAATCTATTTAAAATATAGTGTGACAACCTACAAACAACTGAGTTTCCCTCATTCAACTCTTGAAAAATTACAATATTAAGCCTCTCTCCAATTAAATAGAGAGATTATTCAATTCCCATCAAATGGAAATCCTTCAAATCACAGTTCACTCATATGGGTTAAATGGAAATCCTTCAAAGGGCAATTCACTCATATGGGTTAACAAGAGTTGGATCTCATTATACAATGGAACATCTTAATAACTAGAGATAACTGGCTATATGCAAGAATCTTAATTAGTTTTTATGATTTATTTTAATTTTTGCAACTTGAAATAAATTATTAAATAATCGCTTTGATATTTATTATTGATTAATAATTAATAAAGAGATAAAGCAATTTCTTTATTAATTCTTAAAATTACCTGTAACATTTATATTACAAGAAGCTAGTTAGACACACATAATAATGGATTCCTGATATAAATATGAATATATAGAATAGCATTGGGTACTAAGCTGCAGTCTGTCCACTGAAAGTCGCATTGAACCCCTAAATACTGTAACCCTCGCGTTGCGCAGAACCACCGTGGTTCCAGGGTTCATTAAATGCACTGCAATGAAATGAAAGATATCAAGTTATAAGTATATAATGCAATGTAATGAGTTGTTGATAAAATTGCAAATAAAATTTAAGTAAACAACAATATAAATATTATTTACCCTGCGAGCCTCTGGCGGTAAATAAAATGACACGGCTGTCATCTCCCACAAGGCATTCAGCTATAGGAAGAGCGCCCACGGTTGAAATGGAATTGGAATTGATGACTTTAACCGTTAGAGTATGGCCAGTGCTTCCGGGCCGAAGCTCATTAACTTTGCAGCTGTAAATTGGTTCCTCAATCAGAACCTCCTCCTCCACCTCTGGAGGCGCTTCTTCTGTTGGATTATGAACAATATCAGCCCACGACGAAGAAGGACCGGTGCCCCGAATTCCCCTTCCTCTGCCACCGTAAGTGTCACTGCGAATTCCTGTGCCCCAACCTGTTCCAACATCACCCCTGCCCCTTCCGCCACCTCTACTTCTACCTCTCCCACGTTGATTAAGACCATCTTCTCTATAATAATTATCCCCATGCGATGTTTCTTATGCGACAGCATAAACATTTTCTGGACGCGCCACCCTTCTTGGTTGGTATTGTCGCGATCCTTGAACAGAGGGCGAAGAGGATGACGTCGGCTTTTGTTCCATCGTATTTTTACTCTGTCTGTCTCTCAAGCCTTGGTCTTTCCTTTTTCTCTTCTGCTTCAACTTCAAATATAGGATCTATTTACCCTTTTGCCTCCCTCAAACTAGAATCTACCACACAAATTCCTCATTGACAATATTTCAATTTGTGTTGAAGCATAAATATCCAACTCTCTCATCGGTTGCGAATCGCGCGAATTATTTCCTGGAAATGTCGGCTACGTGTGAATTATTAGAGTGAGTTGTAAGAAAAATCTGCGATTGACAATTCTAATCCCGCTTTCAGACCTCTTTGGCAATAGAGAAAATTCAGAATTGGTATTCTTTTTGTTCTTTCAAATGATTGATCAAATTATTGAACACATTGAGAGCATACAAGGATGAGGCAGCCACAAATCAAGTACCTTCTCTATCTTAACCATGACAAGTTTTATCTCATTTGCTACTTGAATCAAAATGAAGTCAGACTAATGAAAAATAGCATGCCTAGACTATTTGGTTCTAAAAATAGTTGATATGTCAATCTAGTACAATCCAAAGAATTAATGATGCATCTATAAAATTTAGCTATAAATGGTTCCTAATTCAATAAGTATAATCTATTATTTTTTGGCATGCTTACTAGTAAAGACCATTTATTGTGCTTGTAAACATGGGGGAGTCTAAAATCCACATGGTGATAGACTCACACTTCAACTAAATATATTTTATTCTTTAGATAATCAATTAATTAAGAATTTTAGTTAGATATAGAAATAAAATAGTGATTGTCATAAGTGGGTAATGTAACCAATAACTTCAACTATTAGACGGATCCAAACATTCATCATACAATCAAATTGTCAACGTGGACCAAAAGCATGATTTTTGGAACTTTTTGAATGGCAAGATGTAGAAACAACACGGAAAACAAGGAGAATATAAAAACCTTAGATGAAAAGAAAGGAGACAAAAATATTGATAAAAATGTAACAAAACCAACTAGTAGAATAAGTCTAACCAACACAAACAAGTCGATCAATAATATGAAGTCTATATGTCAAATCGACAATACAATTAAGCAATCCTTGACATGTCAAATTCGACTTGGAAACTACCTTGAATAAATAAACACCATATACCTTCATGTGGTAAGGACATGTATGCAAATAATATGATGGAATAGTGAGTTTTTGGGGGATCATGCTTAACTAAGAAGCATAGCCCACCTAAATACCTATATAAAATTTTATGTGATGCCTAGTTTCTATCACTTGCACACATTGAACATCCCATTCCACAATGTGCACTATCAAACATTGTTGAGCATTTAGAGCTACCAAAAATTTCACAATTTGACTTAAATCTCATAGAGTATTTACACATTGAAGAATTTGCAGAAGATTTTATGATTCCAAGGATGAGGGGGTTCTTACAAGAGTAATAATTATTAGTTGAACCCCATACTAAGCTCAAAATTGATAAATCAACCAAAATAGAGCTTGAAGTACGATTGCACAATTTTTTTCAGACTAAAATGGAATAAATCCCATGGGATCATCACTACATACCACTTAACGAATTTGAACTAGTTGAAAAGAAGTGAAACCCAATTCATATTTTTTACATGTAATTGACATTACAGATTATTTGGTAGCACCACAAAATAATGGATTTCGATGGCTAGAAGGAAGAATCCAAAAAACGCATCATAAGGAGATTCCATGACAACACTCTCTAGTTCAATTACCCTATATACATCACAGTAAGATTGATCTATTGAATTACAAGGCTTCCCCAAACAATCAACATTAACAAATGGTTGCTAAACTTTATTTGGGGGTGGGGGGCGGAGGGGTGTGCAAAATAAATTCTAAAGGCTTCATCATTAGTAAAATAAAAGAGCCTCATATAAATGGATATGGATAATCGTGTAACTATGCTTATTTATGGTAGGAAAACCATCTAATGTCAAACCTCAACATGATTGAAAACATTTCTCAAATTGTGAGGTCAAGGAAGTAGTATAGCTAGGTCAAGCATGTGTTTAGCATAATTAAAACAAAACTATGTAAGGATATTTTATTTCCATATTTACTAATTTGGGTTGTAATACCTTATGTCTCACCCATAAGAGAAACCAAAATTATCAGAACAATTATTTCCCCAATGGAAAATTATATATGTTTTAGATCAAATTGGCCATGGAAAACTAGGTTACTTTTTCGAGAAGAAGTTTTTCAAATTTGGTTTACCGAGTTAAAATATGTCTCCTACAAGTGGAGGGTACACCAACTAGTTCATTGGGATATACCCCATCTTGACATATCAAGGTAAACCTACATACTACAAAACTGTGCTATGTGAATAATGACTAGGTACAATGAAAGGAAATACATTACTAATTGTTTTCGCTAAGCATATTGTAGGAACTAAAATGATAGACAAATTTGGTAATGGAAATTACACTAGTCATTCTTTAGCCACCTCAAGAAAGAATAACACCATTAACCAATAGAGAATAAGAACATGAATGGGAGGAATAGTTATATTTTCAACTATTTGTGCTCAAGCCAGCTACACAACCGCTTGCATAGCCATCAATCAAGAAGTTAAAGGAAAAAAACATGTCAAACAAATAAATTCAATTGCCAAGAAACAATATTTATTTATAAATTGGTTAAAAGTGCTTCACAGTATAGCCTTTGATTATCAAAAGTGTAAGAAAAAACTCAACAATATTATGTAGTAGGTACTAAACTAATTAGCAAATAAAGCCAAGTTAACTCGGTGCTAGACCAAGTCCAAACAAGCAATGATGCAAACGTTGATGGGAAAACAAATTAAAGAAGCATTGGGATAGACGAAGAGAATTTTTGTTGAAATAGTAAAAGAAAATATGATGGCTAAGAAAACAAGGGAATATGAAGAAATGTAGTCGAAGAAAGCATGGTTTGAACAGTACTATATTCAGGGACCCACATAATCCAAATACTAACAAAACCAAGGAAAAAGGGAACAAAATTGACATGTATTGTTTTGATTAATTACTCATTGCCCCCATCATAAGAGAACATTGAGGAAGAACCAAAAAATGGAAAAATTCAACACATCAATGAATAAATTTAGGAGGTTGACTAAGTCGCATCTAAGAAGACGCAATTAGACACCTCGTGTGAGCCACCTCAAAATATGATGATTCATAACCTGTCGACAAGTAGACATAGGAGTCCTTTATGAATAATTTCAAATCAACTATGCCCTCAACACATTCATATTTTCCTCATGAAATAGAACCCACAATACTTCAACAATAATCGACAACCCTATTGGTGCAGGAAAATGTGCCACAATAGTAAGAGTCAGTAAAGTGGAAGGATAGAAAGAACTTCAAAAGTTGGAAAGAGAAGGAGTCCAAACTGTCTCGTCCAACTACACAAGTGAAGTTGACTCTATCTCCCATACCATAATATATACAACTCAGGTATTAAACGTAAAATTATTTCAAATGTTTACCAATATATTATAGAAGATGGCTACTCATTGGTGGGAAACTATTGATAAAGGTGAAGAAAGAAAGAATAAAGAGGAAGAAATTTTGGAAAATTGTGTAAACCTTGCTAAAGATAAGTTTCATATTGAAGTTTTGTTAACAAAAGAGGATTGACTAGATGCTATGCAATCCCTTGTGCATTAAATGTTTGATCCCAACATTTAGATGAAGGCACACATTCATTATATTAAGCATGTATACAAGTGAGTGAGATTCGATGAAGATTCATTAATCTTCTAGAGATAATTTTCTTCCTTTGACAATACTAAGTAACAATTGGATAAGATAGTGGACAAGGAAGCCACAATGTTCATTTTGTTTAATAACTAGAAAGCTTGTTTATCATCAACTTGTCGTAAACTCCATATTTAAAAAAAAAAAAAAATCCTTAACATACAAAATGGGAGACACATTATAAGGTAGAGTTGTAGGAGCCCTTAACACAAAAATAGAGTAGAAAAAGAACCTATGGAAAAATATTTTGCAGGATGATAGGAAATAGATTCAAAAAGGAAAGAAGACTCGGTTTGAAGAAAATAATACATATGACCACCTCTAGAGAATCCAACTACAAATTCAAGAGTGGTAAAAAGGTAAAATTAAATTAATTTGAATCAAACTTCCTCGCATAGAAACTCCATTATCTATCTTAGTTGAAATATCTAGAGGCTCAAGGGAATTATTTAGTGATGGAATGGAATACATTTTTTCACAACTTTCATAGATTAGCTCCAAAAATTTACAATATAGTGTTTGTTGAAACTCAAGATTTACCATTAAAATAAGCACCTTCCAAATCTGCTAAAATGTCAATCCTTCCCGCTTAGCACCTTTGAATATGCACCCTATGTTCATGTTAGTCAATTTACCACATCCAAGGAGGAGGTGAAGGATCATATTAGTCACCAATTGAGAAAGAGAAAAGGGGAATTAAGACCAAAGAAGTACCTATTTATCCTTGGCTAGAGGAAAATATAATGGATCAATTGATCTCAAGTCCACCACAAGAACAAGCAAAGAAGAACCATAGTCTCTCGTTCTAATAATATTTTAGTGTAATAACTATCTTATTATTTTTTTACAATCCAAATATTATGCATCTCCCCTTATTTTAGATGAAGAAGGAATTTAGGTTGGGGGAGATATTGGAAGGGATAGTAAACTCGACTGACCATACCTACAAGCTGGAACAACAAATTAAAGACTTTTTAATATGAAAGTTAGTCTACCAACCAATTTAGTTAGATTCTATGTAGATTCGACCATCTAAGTAGTTAAGGAAGTTAGTTATCTCTATCTCCCTAGAGTCTAGTATAAACATAGGATAGACTAACAATTAATGTAGTAATGGTTTTCAATTAATACAAGTGTTTCCATATGGTACCACTATATCTTTCTTGTATCGCATTTGTTGCATGTCTTTCTTTACTCAAAAGCTACTTTGTGTATGGATGTGTTGGTAATAATGGGTACATTTCCCTAGATTGTAACAGGGTGACGTTAAAAGAATGTTTGCCAAATCACTTGTGTTGTCATTATTGTACTTGATCACTAAATGAAACTACTATAGAAACCCCTATATATTTTTTATATCTCATCTATTGCATGAATTTATTTAGTCAATATCAACATTTTGTATGTATGTCCTAGTAACAATGGGTACATTTCGCTAGATTACAACAGGGTGGCCTTAAAAGCATTTGGGACAACTTGCTTGGTTTTCATTATTATACTTGATCAATATACGAAACTACCATATAAATCCCATCCACTTGTAATTCCTAGTCTAATGTTGCTTACTCATAGGTACCATAGTGGTTGGTGATCAATGTTAGATTTTATCTCCTTCCCTGTCAGATAGTGTTTCTACTTGTTAACAAGTTGTATCAAGGCATAGTGCTCCTTTTCGCAAGTAGGGTAGTCAATAACTATGCCATGAAATACTTCAAAAGGATAGCATACAAACCTTTCTCATTTCACCAAGGGCACTTCCATAACATACCCAATAACATCTATCTCTATTTGAAAGGTATATTGCAAGTGTGGTAGTTCCATAAATTATGCTTGCTTGATCTTCTTCTTTAAATCCTAAAAGTTCCTATACTAACCCATTCACCATTATAATCTCTTTCCACTCACTATAATAGCATGAATTTCCTAAGGCATTATACGTCCCCATCAAAACCCGTGACCTCATAAACATGAGGAATTTACCACTTCATAACCACCTCTATATTAGGAGGACCTATTTTCATCTCTCCTCCACCTATAACACATCTTATATACAACAAATATTACTCTAAAAAATCTCACTTCTTGAGAATTTCCATCAGTTGGTGCTTCTTCAGTGTCTTTAATAGTTGCATCGTATGTGAGATGTGTTCCTCACATCTAGCACTACATACTAGTATATCATCTAAATAAACATTAACAAATGAATTTGTAAAAGGGAATAACAAATATTTCATTAAACTCATGAATGTATTTGGTGCATTTCTTAGGAAAAGTCACATAACTAACCAGTCATACAAAACTTGTGTAGTTTTGAAGAAAATCTTCTTGGTATCATCTTCTCTAACTCAGACTTTATGATACCCACACTTTAAGCCTAGCCTCGTGAATTATTTGGCTTGCTACAAATAATGTGACAAATCATCTATGTTATGTATGTTCTACTTGTTATTGAGCATATTTATGTATTATAGCACACCTTTTATCATATCTACCCACTTTCACTCGTTTACCCAGGGTAAACATGAGCTTAGGAACTACTATGACATGACTCAACCTCCGAGATGACCTTAAGGAAATGGAGCCGACATAACAAGAACTTACTAAATCCCCTCAGGTGGTACAGGAACCCCAAGAACCAACCAATCATTCCAGGTGTCCAACCCCTAAGATAATCATCCTTTTCATTGGACTAGACCCTTAGTCACTTCCATTATAGGGCCACCAAGCGATTGAAACCCTATAGTCACTCCCACAAGCCTACTTCCCATGACCGCAATCTCTTTCACACAGTTATGTTCCAATGACTGCGATATTCATGCCACTTTTTCAGGGCTAAGATCAAGACCCCTACCCATATCTTAATGAAACTCCTAGAAATGATAAATAACATAGAAACAAAACCTCTAACCAAAACTTACTCAAAGACTTGACCTAACTTGGTCTAGCCATGACAATCATTCCATCAAACAGATTATGAATATGAAACCTACAAGTCATGAATGCATATCTAAACATAAAGATATGAAACTTATCTGAGGTTTACTAAGAAGGTTTATTTCCCTCTCACAATAGCTGCCATAACATCTATTAGGTCATGCATTCAATAACCAATCATTTATCAACAAAACATGATAAGAACCATAACTTGGATTAGTCATCATACTATGCTTATAACTAGCATATAACCAGATAAGTAGTAATGATAGAACAACCATTAACACCAAATAATAACAAGTATATTTACTCATGAAATACAACTCATATTTACATATGAAAAAGCCAAACAAGTGAGGGACTTCCACGTACCACCCTACCATAGATTTGGCTGAACCAAATATTTCTTTTAGCCAATCACCCCTATGCCATATTCCAAGCATGAATGTGGCATGAATGTGGGACCTCATGGCATAAACCAATCTAGAAAAAACCAAGGTAATCCAGAGGCTAAACCATGTCCACCCCCACAATATCATGGTATCACCTAAACTGGTCCTAAGATCACGAAACTAAACCGAGCTTGGATGCCTTAGTACTCCTTCGCCATCCCTTGAGGAATTTTCCTGTCTCCACCCACCTGTTGAGGTATTCCTAGAGAAAACCATCTCCATCACCAACCCTACGGATTTTCCTGAGACCACCTCACCTAGATCCAAAACCTTCGGTAATCCAAACCTCAACCAAGAATGAATCCCATCACACCAGGTCTATCCAGAAATGGAAAGGAAAGGCTAAAACCACTATCAAAACCTAGTAAAATCCATGCCACTCACATAGAATAAACTAAATATGCACATGAATATACCATGCATGCCAAAACAAGTTAGGAAATCATACAAGCAACCTTTTACCTCCAAGTATTCCTGCTAAAATTTCTTGATCCAACCTTTCCTTTATTGATCCTTGTTTTCCTTGTCCTTCCTTTTATTGCTTGCTTCCCTTCTCCTGTTGGTATCATTCTCCTCTCTCAACCCAATTCCGAATTTGAACTAAAAAAAGGCCCCAAATTGATGCTCTAATGTATTTTTATTATTGATGGCTCTACTTTATTTATTTTTCCTCTATTTTCCTTCAATTTCCTCCTCACATGCAACTTGTGACCTTTCACCTACATTTTTCCTAATTTCCTTTATTTCATAAATAAAATGCCAATAATAGCTTATTTCCTTTTCAAATCCTTTGCCATTTCCTTTTCCAATTTTCCCTTAGCCGCAATAAACAACAAGTGATTCACACTATGATACTTTTTCCAACATTAATCTTGGAATACGTGTCCCATGACCTTGATCTTATTTTTCCTTTATTAACTATATTACATGAAATTTTAACCCAAGGTTGTTGTAGATCCCTCCCCCTAGGGGAACACTATCCTCGGTGTTCAATGACACCTATAACTAGCAAAACCACTGAAAAACAAACCATACTTCCCATTGAGATTTATAACTGAGCTCATTGTAGTATTTACAATGAACAACCTAGTCAAAAGAAAAACCATGATGACAAACATGACACATGAAAACAATACCGCTTATTGGAGATTTGTAACACAACTCGTTGTGGTATTTTCAATAAAAACCATACACAACTATGTACATATACCAAAACCATGTTTTCCTCCACCAACAAATAATAAAAGATACATAGACCACATTTGATTAGTCGTCTCCCATGTAGCTTCATTGTGCCCAAAGTGATTCTAGTGCACTTTAACTTTCTCGATTTCTCTATTCAGAAACATCACTTGTTTCCGCTGCAATATGCACTAAGTTTCTAACCGGAATTCTTCTTCTAGATCCACCTACAATAGTGACCAATCAATAACATTATCAACATCCTATACATATATTTTAAGAAATGAAACATGGAAAACATCATGGAATTTCACTGTCGAAGGCAGTGCAATTTTGTAGGTCACTCATCGAGTCCTCATAAGGATCATGAAAGGCCCACAATACAAAGGTGCCAACTTGGCACATGATCCAATCTTCAAGGAGATATTCTTGGGTTGATGCACAAATACACATGCTCTCTAAGTTGAAAATCCTTAAATTCCCTGTGTTGATTTGCATAAATTTTCTTCCTGTCCTAAGATCCATTTAAATTATTCTTGATAACCTACATTTCCTATTTCAAGCCTACCAACATGTCTGCTCCAATAAGTACCATGGTCACTAGATCACTCCAGCTCATGGGAGTATTACAACTCCTCCCATAGAGTACCTCAAATAGAATCATCCTCAGTGACTATTGATACCCATTGTTGTAAGAAAACTAAACCAGTGGAGGATACTTTTCCCACTTCCACTGCAGATGCATAACCTACAACCTCAACATTTCCTCCAGAATCATGTTGACCCTCTATGTCTGGTCCATATGTTTGTGGATGATAATTGTATTGAAGGCCAGCTCTGTATCCAAGCCTACAAATAACTCCTTCCAAAACCTCAAAATGAACTTAGAATTTTCGTGTGATACAATCTTATTCAGAGCATCGTGCAACCTCACTATCTCCCTAATGAAGACCCGTGCTACCTCGTTAGCTGAATAAGTAATCTTCACTCAAATGAAGTGAGCTAGCTTGCTAAACCCTTCAACCAAAACCATGATGGAATCATGCTGCTTTGATTTCCTTGGAAAATTTTTAATGAAGCCCATGTAAATGACCTCTCATTTCCATTCTAGAATTGAAATATGTTGTACCAAACCAATTGGGTGCTTACACTCAACTTTCACCTAATGATAATCCAAGCATCTAGCAAAAAACTCTGCCACTTCCCTTTGCAGATTCGATCAATAGTAGAACTTCTCCATAGCTTTCAATGGATTTTGATATCTTGAGTAACCTAAATATGGCTTGACATGAAAATCCATCAACATAATCTTCTTGAGATCAATCATTCAAATACGTATCTCAATCCACTATGGTCTCTCATCAATATAAACCTCCTGCTGAGAAAACAGTGTATCCTCATCTTCAATGCATGAATGATCGCTACCAACTCAAGGTCATTAGTGATATAGTTCTTCTCTTCCTAATTCAATTTTTGTGACTCATATAACACCACCTATCCCACCTGCATCAGGACTCCACCAAGTCTTATCTTCCAATCATTTGTGCAAAAAATGAACTCTTTATCTTGATCTTCAATATTTTACACTGGAGAATTTGTATGCAACTGCTTCAACTGCTCAAAACTTGTTGCACATTCCTCTCTCCATTCAAATTTCTTCCCTTTTTTGTTGCAATGATGTAATATGATATTAAATCCATGAGAAGCTCCTAATGAACTTCCTATAATAACTTACTAGCCCCATGAATGATCTGGCCTCATCTGCATTCCTAGGAGTCTCCCACTCCATGATAGCCCTTATCTTTTCCGGATTCACTACTATGCCTCGTTTGGAGAAAACATGTCCCTTGTAATGTACCTTTGTCTCAAAGAAACTACATTTACTAAGATTGGCATACAATTAGTTCTCTCTTAACAATCTCAACATTTCTACTAAGTGTTTGACAATCTCTTCCTGATTCTTCGAATATATCAATATATTGTTGGTAAATACAACAACAAAATTTTCTAGATGAGGATGCAACACTCTATTCATAAAACACATAAAAGTAGTTGGAGCATTAGTCAAACCAAAAGGAACTACAACAAACTCATAATTCCAATACGTGGTTCAGAAAGAAGTCGTGTAGATTTCCTCTTCTTTAATGTGTACCTGATGATATCGTTATCTCAAATCAATCTTTGATAGAATTGTTGCTCCCTTGAACTAGTCAAATAAGTCATCAATCCTCGGCAATAGATACCTATTATTGATGGTTACCTTTTTCAGCTACTTGTACTCAATGAACAACCTACAAGTACCATCCTTCTTCTTCACAAACAACACTGGTGCACCCCTAGGTAATACACTTGGCCTAATGTATCCCTTGTCAAGAATTTCCTTCAACTGTAACTTCAATTCTACCAACTCTGGAGTGCTCATTCTGTAAGGTTCCTTTGATGTTCATGTTGCCCCTGGTGCCAACACAATAGAAAATTCCACCTCCCTATGAGGAGGCAACTCTGAAACCTCTGTGGGAAACACATCCTGAAGTTGTTGCAATATAGGGTACTTCTTGAACATTTCTTCATCTTCAACATCCTTATCCTTGGAACTAGAAATATAAACTGCAAATAGTACACACCCCTTCCTATGACTACACTTAGCTTGCATAGATATAATCATTCTCACTGAAATAGGCTTCTTCTTTCCCTACAAGATTCTCTTTTCTCCATTATCGTCTAGGCACTCAATAGCCTTGTTATAACAATCTACTTTGGTTTTGTGGAGATACAACCAATCCATACCCAAAAGCATACTATATGATCCCAATGGAACCACATTTAGATTTGTTGATGTAGGCATAAAATTCAACTCAAATGCACAAGCTCTTACCCAATGACGAATTCTCTTCTTAGTACCTATAGAAAATTTCACCAACCAAGACTTTGCATGCACTTCTTTTCTCAAACCAGACTTATCCACCATGCCAAGATTAACATAATTATAATTAGATATAGGGTCAATAAAATTAGAAACTACTTGACCATGGATCTTACATTCCATCTCAATAATGGATTCTTGTTTATTTTCCTACTTTTTTTCCACAACTGCATATGTTATGAAACCAGCTCAAGAAAATATAGAAAAGATAGATCAATGCCTTAGAATTCAGCCTCTTCGAGGGGGCAACCTCCTTTACATTACATCAATGAACAATTCTTGGATGATTCAAATGATAAAACCTCCTTTCTATATATCGGAGTCTAAGGAGTCACAGTATAACCCATATGACCTAACAATAATAATATAAAGCCACAAAAATAGCAATAGAGGGATTCTATGGGGCCCAATAATAATAATATGGGGACAATAGGGGCACAACAATATTAATAAGTGCTACAACTACAATAGTAATGGGGTAATCACTAGTATTATAGGGACCCAACATGCCCCTCTCCTTCAAAAAAGTGTTGTCCTCAATGCTTGAGTAGTTCTGGATGCCTCTGTATAGAATTCTCATCCTCCCATGTGGAATCTTAAGCAGATAAGTTCTTCCACTTGACAAGATACTCTGAAATTGATCGATTTCATAGTTGTCGAGTTCTTGTTTCTGTGACTGCTTCTGGTTCCAATATAATTTTTCCTTCCTCATCAAGTTCTGGAAATATTGTTTTAACTGGGAGGCTTATCGCCTTAACCTTCTTTAAAAATGAAACATGGAAAACTGGGTGCAATTGAGAAGCTGCAGGAAGCTCTAATTTGTATGCCATAGTACCAATCTTTTGCAACACCTTGTATGGACCATAACTACTTTGGTGATAATTTATTATCCTTCTTAGCTTACTTGAGGGACATTTTCTTTATATGGTTGTAGCCTTAAGAATACCTAGTCACCTACATCAAAACTTCTTTCACTACGATGTTGATCTGCCTGTTGTTTCATTCTATTTTTGTGCCAACACGAGGTTATCCTTTAAGAGTTGGAGGACTTGTTGTTGATGTTTGATGTGATGTTCCACTGCTTGAACCTTAGAATTTTCTCTTAAATATGTTGTGATGGATGGTGGTTGATACCCATAAAGTGCCATAAATGGGGTCATGAATTATCATAATAAGAGATCCTCGTCACAAAGGGTCTACCCTCTGTTTCATCTATCTACTTACATTATGGATTCTATTTGCTATGTATCTAAGTTTCCAACTATGGGTTGGAAATGGACTTCCCAAGACCCGTCGCCTATTCATGTTTACCACAAAGTACTATGGGATTCACAGTTCGCCCCTCACCTCTATCAAATTTGCCATGGGCTCATTTTACCCCTATATAGGATGATATATGGTGAAGAACCCTCGAGGTGCTCACCCGAAGCGCAAATAGACATCATCCCCGTCGCAGGATGGTTCGGGGAAGAATGGTTCACTTATATCAGAGTGTTTGGGAGCACTATACCTCCACATGTCCTACCCCTGTATGTCCCCGAAAAGCTTTTGGCCAGAGAAATTGCCTATCAGACTTCCTCTGAAGGCAGCCTAACCAAAGAGTTAAAAGACAAGAAGAAGGCCATATGGCCTCAGTTTCCTGTAGCTTGTGGGGCCTTCTCATTATTTGATGTGGGACATGCTTTTGACAAAGTAGGGAATGTGACGTCCCTACAATTTTTTAAATTCCCTGCTCAACCTTTTGACCTAAATAATGTCGCCCATGATTTCACTATAAGTGTCAGAATAAAAGTGTTCACCGGAAAGAAATATTTATTTGATGACTTGTTTCAAAATAAAAGTTCATTCTAGGAAGTTTTGCGAGAAGCTAAGTCGAGTTTGTCCCCAGACGACCTTGAAAGATTTTCGTCATTCAGAGAAAGAAGACTAGCCGGCATCCCTCTACAAAAGCTTCAGCCGCTCACCAGAGAGCCTACTCCAAGTGTCAGCCTCAGCGGAAACTCCATTTCTTCCAAATCTAGATGTGACGCAGTTCAAGGAACACTCGAACGCTCTAAGAAGTCTGCGAGCGACCAACGGAAAGTAGGAGAAGCAGCCGGAGATACTGCCTAGTCAAGTGCCATGTCGCAACCACAAATTATCGCTTCCTCATAAAGAAATGTCCCTCCTCCCATCACTACATCGTCGCTCGTCACGACACAGCTCGATAAGGAGTGGGAAAACTTCAACGAGCTAATCAGCCCGGAAGGGCAGGTCCCAAGAACGCCTGTAAGCAATGTGCAAGTAACATAGGAAATGGTTTCAACCATGGTCGGTAGCGTCTCAGAAGCAAAACACGGTCATATCGCTCCGTCTCCCGAACTCCTACTTAACGTAGAAGAAATTCCCCCACTGGACGTCTTCTATAGTGCTCAACATAAAGCAGTGGTGAGAAGACAAAGAAAAAAGAGAAAGCTGGAGAATACGCTGTCGTAGAACGCCGAACATTTAGACGTCTTGTGGAAAGACCCTAACAACAACCCCATGGAGAATCTCACAAAATTGTCTCAAATTGCAGGAGCATACGCTTCTGCGACTATCGACAAGGCGTTTGAAGTGCAACAACTATTAAAGGAGCAAGAAAACCATATATAGCTACTGCAACAACAACTACAACAGGTCAATGCCAGCAATGAAGCGTCCAAACAACTCGAGAAACTAAAAGAAGATTTTCAGCAGATGCAGATAAGCTATCAGAAAATACTGGACGAAAAAGGAAAGCAGTTGCACGCTTTACAAGAAATACATAAAGACGAGCCCAAGCTTTCCGAATTTGTTTCAGAATCGACTAGTTTAAATGAGCAACTTCTGCAGCAACAGGAAGAGTTGGGATGAAAATTATCGCAGTGGAAACACTATTGCGAGCTGAGCGACAAACTCACCAATCAAGTGACAGATCTGCGAAGTGACTACGACCAAGCCAACAGACAAGTGACAGAGTATATAGATTGGCAGGATGGAGAGGAAGCGAAAAGAGCAAATGCACCTAGAATAAATGAGAGCCATAAAGAATTGCTCTTCAACAAATGGGACGACCAAATCAAGCAGGAAGAACAGGCAGTAGAGGCAGCGGCGACATAGGCTGGTATCCTTATAGACTGTGTAAATGAAAATTTACACAGAGCAAACTTAATCACAGAAACCGCCCTGGGATAGCTACCAAACAAGTCACAAATAGAGGCATAATGGAAAGAGAAAGTGGAGGAAAAGGGTAAGGCAATACAAGCTTTGAACAGGTTGAATTGGGAGTGCTATTGGGCATACTTAGTTAAGCCACACTGTCAATGGATGACTGTTAAATGCATCACAAACTCAACAGAGAAAGTGGTGCCAGCTCTCAAAGATTCCATTTTTGTAGCCCAGCTCAGCGTAGAAGTCGGCCAACCGACTCTTCTCAGATCCATGCTGAACACTTGCAATTTCAAAGACCAGATCCAGAGATAACTTATTTTTAGTAGTTTGCTGTTTCTTTTTGTTTAGATTAGAAAAAGGGCGGTCGTTTGAGAGCTGTATCCTACAATTTTGTAAAAACAATATTATTAGATTTAGGAAGTAGTATTTTAACCCTTCTCATGCATTTAGAGAAGGGTTCGGAGATTTATCAAAAATTGATCCTCAGAACATGCACTTCTGCACCCTCAGAGGAGGTTTTGATGAATGGATGGATCGAAATTTATCTTTACTTGCATTTTGATATCTGCTACTGATGTTACACTTCTGTACTCTTGGTAGATTTTAGAACAAGTAGAAATAGATTGTTTTGCTTTAGGCTTATGGGTAGAACTAGTCATTAATGGTACTTTTATCTCTTGGCAATGTCTGCTTATACTCTTTAAGTAATTTACAGTTTCAGTTGTTTATGTGTTATTGCCTGAACATATGGGTTATCATTTGGCACTTTTGTACGGTGGAGTCATATGGTTCATGTGTGACATATGAATGGCTTATTATGCGATATGTTGTTCACAACTGTTTTGCTTAAATTCTTACGCAAAGTAGTTTATCTCAAATGGTTTCTTTTCTTATTGTCAGGCCAGGGTAACTCCAGGCTTAATGAGCGAGAAAAAACTGATATTCATATTCATTAGGTAACCTATATTTATATATACAAATGAGACGGATCAGTTCATCTTCTGGATGACTGTCCAGTTCACCCATCCGTTTCGGATTAGGTGTCAACACAATTCACCGAAAGGAAACTCCATACACTATAGAATGAGTCAACCCTTATGTTTTCAATTTCAATGCATGTACCAAAGACTTCCGAAATACATATAAATGAAACATATATGGGTCACTAGTTCATCCATTCAAGCAGGTGCATCTAGCAATGAAAATTTCTATGGAAACCCTCCATGCCCATCATTTCTAGCATGCCTATTATCATCAAAAGGTGGAGGTCTTACATCTTTCCCCACTAAACTTATTTCAATATTGAAAATTTCCAACAAGGACATGTCTAAGTGCTCCAAGATTCTATTTTTCAATGTCTTCATTCTTGTCTTCCATAATACATCCTTTCTTTCCCAACTATTATCCTGTTTAGGTCTATCATTTCAATGGAAAAAGTACTCACATCTTTAGTTTTTTCTAATGTAGGAGGTATTTGCAATTATTTTCTCCACTTCTGACTATGACCAATCTATGATTAAAATAGGGGATTGAGATCTTGCAACCATACCAAAATCATAGTCATCAATTCTACAAGGATTTAGTTGAATTATAGGGAAAATTAATTAATGATACCTCATGTGGTTTGGTAGCTCTAGTCTATAGGTGATATTACCAAAAATTTAATGTATCTTGCATGGACCTTCAAACCTTCATAAAAATTCACTATACAAGCCATTTGGTGGCTTGAACTATTTTTTTCCCAACCTAAGTAAGACCAAGTTTTGAACATGGGATGTTTTGTCCCTCCTATCATGTTTCATACACCACTTCATCCTTTCTATTTTTTTTTACAATTGAATGCAAGACATCTCCAATATTCCCTATCATCCTTTCATGAATCCCAAGGCTGATGGGTTATTCCCATAATAGATTTGTAGAACTATATGTAGTGTTTACTCTTGTTTCCCATTTTCCTCCTCATTTAGAAGATTACACATCACAAATCAAGATCAATATGAGACCCTACAACAAATAAACACTCTTGACACTTATGAAGCCTTCCACCAGCATTTGGAGGTTTTCTTGGTCTTACTATATCAACAATTTGATCCACCCCTCAACATCCACCTTTGAATGCCACCTTATTAGGCTCCACAATATTAGGAGAAACTTTGCTTGGTACCACAACACATCACATTAATCCTCCTTTAAACTAATTAAATAGTTACCAAACACACCCAATGGAAATTGCAACCCCACATTTGTCATTTATTGCATCATTGAATCTCCTAGATTTGATGAAGCTTACTAATGACCCCATTACTCATGTCCCATGCAAACCAAACTCCCTTTCGATATCCAAAAATTTGAAGGGAATCTAGGTGAAGACTTTAAAAACCACATTATATTTGGGCGTATGTTATATTCTTTCCACAACTAGTTGGGTCAACCCAATAATAGTTGGATGAACCCAAATATTATTTAGTTTTTGGGTGTGTGTATATCATTCCAATGGAAAAGTACTCATATCTTTATTTTTTGCTAATGTAAGAGGTATTATTTGCAATTATTTTCTCCACTTCTGATTGTCACTAATCTATGATTAAAATAGGGGATTGAGATGTTGCAACCCTACCAAAATCATTTTCATCAATTCTACAACGATTTAGTTGAATTGTATGGAAAATTAATTAATGACACATGATGTGGTTTGGTAGCTCCAATCTATAGGTGAGATTACAAAAAGTTTAATGTATCTTGCATGGACCTTCAAACCTTCATAAAATTCACTATATAAGCCATTTGGTGGCTTGAACTATTTTTTTCCCAACTTAAGTAAGACCAAGTTTTCAACATGGGATGTTTGGTCCCTCTTATCATGTTTCATACAACACTTAATCCTTTCTATTGTGTTTTTCAATTGAATGCAAACCATCTCCAATTTTCCCTACCATCCTTTCATGAATCCCAAGGTTGATAAGTTTTTCCCATAATAAATTTGTAGAACTATATGTATTGTTGACTCTTGTTTCCCATTTTCCTCATCATTCAGAAGATTATACATCACAAATCAAGATTAATAGGAGACCCTACAACAAATTAACACTCTTAACACCTGTGAAGCCTTCCACTGGCATTTGGATGTTTTCTTGGTCTTATTATGTCACCAATTTGATCCACCCGTCAAAATCCACCTTTGAATGCCACCTTATTAGGCCCCACAATATTAGGAGAAACTTTGCGTGGTCCCACAACACATCACATTAATTCTCCTTTACACCAATTCAATAGTTACCAAACATTCGCAATGGCAATTGCAACCCCACATTTTTCATTTATTGCATCATTGAATCTCCTAGATTTGATGAAGATTACTAATGACCCCATTACTCATGTCCCATGCAAACCAAAATCCCTTTTGATATCCAAACATTTGAAGGAAAGCTAGGTGAAGACCTAAAAAACCACATTATTTTTGGGTGTATGTTACTTTCTTTCCACAACTAGTTGGGTTGACCCAATAATAGTTGGGCAGATCCAAATATGGTGGGTGTACCTACCCATGGTTTTGTGCATGGTGTTTGCACTTGGTGTTGGGCATTGTTATAGTGGCTACAACCACCATCCAAAATTTTGGCTCGCATGCAAATTTTAGAGCCTATCGTGGATCTTATGATTGACCATTCCTTGGTCAGTTATTAGTAGGATGATGATCTAAAGCCCCCTCCTTGATCTTAAGAGTTCTTCACATTCCAATCTTTATGCAACATGTGTCATCTTTGGGCAATAGGATTACCATTTGTCATGCAAAGGGAATTTTTTCCTCCTTCAAGGGGAAATCTTTGTACATACAAGTTTTCCTCATTACATAGCCATATTTCACACTCACTTCACACACTCATATGATGAAGGTTGTTGCATAAAGCAGAGTATGCTTTATATGTTTTGGATGGTATATGTTGTATCTCTAAGTGTTCAAGTGTGTGATCATAGTCAATTTCTATCACTGTTTACATCAGTTTCATTGATCCCACACTTAGCTAGTTTCTCGAGCAACCTAGCCTCATCCAACTTTCCAGAACTAAAAACTTCGCTCTTGCAACCCTTAATATTTTCCCTTGCCTATTGGAAGTGCACAATGCACAAAGACCCAAACCTCCCACTATCTCCAGAAATTGCACAGTATTGTCCCTTAGTTTCCAAGTCTGCCTTGCATCCCAAAACTATGCAATGTTTTCCCCAACTGCCTAATCTATCTTGCAACCTAAAACTGCGTAGAGGTGTCCTATGAAGACCACATCCCACAACAGTGTGTTGCATTCAGAAACTGCACAATGTTGTCCTCAGATGTTTAGTCTGCCTTGCATCCAGAAACTGTGTAGAGGTGTCCTCCCAGGACATCATCCCGGTAGCAGTCATTGCCTGCTGAAACTGCAAAGATGTATCTCTCAATGACCACAAGGAAAGATGACATGTTAGATGACTCTCAAGGAGTTGAGGAGAAATATCAAGGAAATCAGTTATGATAAAATATTGGGATCACATGAAAACTCCATTGAATGCATAATCATCTGGAGGGTAAGTATGGTAAGTAAAGTACATCTTTTGAAATACATCTCTTAGTGTATCTTGAAGTACTGATATCATTTTGTCTTCAAGAAATGCATGAAAGTCATTCCATGTGTGTCCTCTATGTGTCTTTCTCCATGTTGGTTGTTGAACCAATGGTCGTCTTTTAGCATATGGATTGATTTGTCATGCTTGCAGTCTTGTTCTGACAATTTTGAAGGTTGGTCTTTGTGTGCATGAGTTGTCTTTGCTCTGTGTACATCGGTTGTACTCACACACAAAGTTGTAAGCACTATCACAAAAGTGTCATCAAAGTCGTTCGAAGGTCTATCTCAAGTGTCGCACTTGTCGCCCTCAAACTTAAAGACAGCCTCACTGAGCACATATTTGTCTTGTTGGTTTGTGGTGTCCTGTTTTCGAGTCATGCTAAGTGTCTAATCACAATGTCACATTTACACAAGTTCACTTTCTCTCGCACTTAACCATTTTTCCTGAAAACCTGTCGACCGGAAAATCCCCTTCAACCGGACCCCAACTAAGCTGCACTGTGTAGTCTCAGTTCTTAGTGACACCGCTCCACTGCCCAGAATTGCACAATGCTTGAGTTTGTCTTCTGGGGAAGTTGCACTGTGCAATACTAGAAGTGAGCAAGCTGACTGTCTACTAGAATTGGGTAGAAGTTGTCTCCAAGCCTGATCCACTTTGCGCTTCCCACAACATCATTTATCAATCCTCCCTCTAGAAAACTATAAGTTTGCACTGGACTACGACTTGGGGCTTCACTCATCTCTAAAATTTGGTAGAGATACCCAACTTTCTTCCCTAAACTACCTACATAAATTGTGCACTTAGGCCGAGTCGAGCCTCCGGCAGGCTTACTCTGCACTGTCCCTGAAAATTGCGTAGATATGGCTAATACACCTATTGCTGCCCAAATTTTCACTATTTTCGAAAACTACGTAGTAACTACCTGCCTTGCATTGTCTCTTTGAAATGTGCAGTTATGACCTGTAGTTTCCCCTCGCCCGACATGCCCTGCTCTGGAAAATTGCGTAGAATTTCCTGCTAGTGTCCCTTGCTGCCTAGCTTTGTCTCCCTCCTTAAAATTGTGTAGATTCTCAGCTAGACCCCGAGTGACCTACATAGTCCTCACCTTGAAAAATGCACAGAAATTTCTAGAAGTTCCCTTGGACATCGTACCTTTTCTTCCTCCTAGGAATTGTGCAGTTCTCTCTAGCTAGGTTCCACCTTGCAGTTGTCATTTCTATACCTCATTTTGCAATTTTACCTCCTAGTGACCTCTAAGAAGTTTTTCCCGATAGTACTTTGGCGCCTCTCATCCCAACCTGACCTATGCTCTGCATAGTTTCAACGTCTTGTACTCCCTCCCGGTCACCTGAACCCAAAATCAAAAATAATACATCATCCTAGACTAGGAGACTTTTAGATTTGATGTCATCCCATCATGAGTGAATTGCGGGAACAGGTACATTGATGGAACATGGTGCGAAAATGAATGGGATGAAGAAGGAGTGCATATTAGAAGACTTGCTTGCAACTGAACGAACGTACCAAGTACATTTAGTAGCAAGCAAAAGGGATACATTCTTCTGAACCATCAAGCAAAGACCAAGACCATCTGGTGTAACCCAGCCCAATGGCCCACGCTTTACACACTGGAAAAGGGGTATACGTGGCAATAAAAATCTTCAGTTGCTCAGTATAGTGATCATACGCGGGATTCTACGTTAGGTTGGTGGCTAGAGTTAATGCTCGCACTGAATGCTCTGTACTCCCGCCTCGAAACTACCT